>JUFY01014486.1:48010-108168 GCA_001855655.1 Leptopilina clavipes
AAAAAAAAAAAAAAACAGAGAAAATACCATACAGAAAAAAAGAACCAAATTGTAATATTTTATTATTGCAAATGATATTTGCAAATGAAAAAAAAAAGTGACAATTTTTTTCTCCGACATGATTCATTAGCTGTTATTTGTGCAAATGGTGTATGCGCTTTTTTTCCAGAGAGACAATTGATTAGAGAATCACCCTCATGAATAGCAGTTTGAAATTACGAGTGCAAAGACAGAGGAAAAAGGAGAAAAAAGAACGAGTGACAGGTTTTTGTGTCAGATCCGGATGTATTGACATGTATCGTTCACCATATAGGGCATTTGCATATCCGTTAGTAGTGTCGTGTCCCCGAAATCGTTGAACCGAGGGGTGTATGCAAACCCGCAGGAATGCCAAAATTACTCTCTCCGATGCACCCTCTATTCTCTTCAGCGTTAGAATGGCTCGATGCCACCCTCTCTCCACTACCACTTTGCCTCTTCCAGTGTCCTGGACAACCCGTTCGCCTATCCAGCTGCGACAATCCCACCTCTATTCTTGTACTCACTCACAAATACACACAGACACACCAGATATACATCCGCCTGGAGAGAATTTCGCGTTCGTAACGTTTACCTTGCATAATGTCTAATGTCATTGATCTGTGCTTCAATTCTCGAATTTAATATGCGATTCTTACTCACGATATTCTATTTGTATTTTTCATCCACTGGAATCTTCAACAATTAATTCCATTTTGCTAATTACTGTTTTTGTTATTTCAATAGGGGACTGTATTACGTAAGCATAAAGAGGGTTGTCTGACTAAAACTGACTTTCACCACTTATTCCACATGTACAAGAATTTTAATGCTTTGACTGATTTACACCTTAACTGTCGGAACTAAAATTCAGAGAATTTGTCTCGTTTGTAAAAAAAAAATTAAGAGACCACAGAAAACTGTCTGACGCAATTATCTTTTACTACTTATTCCGAAATTGTAAAATTTTTAATCCTCTGACTATGATAAATTGATAAGTTTTTAATTCTTTCTGAAATTGTCAATTATTATAGTGATAAAAAAATTACAGAAGGTCTGACTAGGACTCACTTTTACCACTGAAATATTATTCTCGAAAGGTATGTCTGACTGTTATTTTCTTTTACTACTGTTACTTAAAAAATTTCGTAAAAATTTTCTTTGTCCAAAACTAAATTTTACTACAGGAACTAAAATTTAAATTACAAAACATCAATTTGCCCTGTCTGACTATAATTTACCCTTACTACTGATAAATTAAAAAAACAGATGAGTCTTAAATCTTGATAAACATCAGATTTCCCAGTGATATAAAGATTTCGAAAATTTGTCAATTTTTAAAAATCAATTCATCCTGTCTGACTAAAATTTACCTTTACTACTGATACACAAATTGCAGTACGTTACACTGAAAAAAAAATTCATTTGATTCAAATAACCAATTACTTGTCTATTATCAATTACCTAAATACTTATTAGTATCAAATAAAACTTATTTGAGTCTATTAAATGCACTGTAAATTCAAAAGTAACAAATTGATACCAAAATTATCAAATTGATTCCAAATTTTTGGATTAATTTGATACTCTTAAGTTTACAGTGTGGTATTTGATTCGAATACAGAAATTATTGATTCAATTATAGTTTATTTGATTTCAATAAAAATTATTTAGTTCAAGTAAACATTTATTTGATAATAGACTAGTAATCGGTTATTTAAATCAAATAAATTTTTTTCAGTATAGAAAAGTCTTAATTAGTCACAAGTTTACCACTAATAAAAAAATTTCAAGAATTTGAGAGATTTGTCCGACTACAAATTTTTTTTACTACTGAAAGATTTACGTAATTGAAAAAAAGTTTTGTTTGTCCAAAACTTAAGTTTACTTTACTAAAATTAAAATTTTAAAAAATTGATTTGTCCTGTCTGACTAAAATTTGTTTTTACTACTTATACACAAATTAAAAGAAACTATAAAAGCTTTAATAAATCTCAGGTTTATCACAGATATCAAAATTTCCAGCCTTTGCGATATATGTCTGACTGCAACTTTCTTTTACTACTGATAAAAAATTTACAAAATTCGAAAAAGTTTTGTTTTGTCTGAAAGCAAAGTTTACTTTATTAAAATTAAAATTCTAAAATATTTATTATTATATAATATTAATTATCTTGTCTGACTTAAATTTACTTTTACTACTGATTGGCAAATTAAAAGACGCATTAGAAAATTTTTAATGAACCTCAGGTTCACCACTAATACACAAATTTCAAGAATTTGCGATATTTGTCTGACTGCAATTTTCTTTTACTACTGAATTTGTATAAAGGATGGTGGGATTAAAAAATAATCTGACGTAAGATATGAGAGAGGGGGGAAAATATAAAAATATTCCCTGGGGGAGAAAGACAAGAATGTGAATTATTAATATTGAAAATATAACACTACAAAAAATCCCTCTAAGTGCTAAATTAAAATTCAATACAATTAAATGGTTTCATATTGTATATACATAATATAGGAATTGTAATCTACTTTAATTTAAGTTAAATCAAAATATTTAATGAGAACTTAATAATTCGATTATCCTGTACATTTTATAATATAATTACTTTACTCATTTAAATAAAATGTATATCGATTTCGAAATTTTTTACCCTGAAAAGTGTCAATAATGACCCAAAAAAAAAATGGGCACAACTTTATTTGCGTCTTTTGTCCAAACTAGATTTTCAGACGTTTTAATTTTTCACAATATGTGATTGACTTGCGAATAATTTAAAAAGAAATTTTTTATGTACAATTTATTCGGGCACTTTTCCCATTTATTTAAATCAATTCGCTTTGAAAATTTTGTTTAAATAATTAAACGTTTTAGTTTTAATCAACATCTTCTATCTTGAATTTTGTCTCTAATTTAAGAAGGATTTATTCTCATTAATAAAACCAGTGACAGACGACATACGCTATTTACACACAGACCAAGACAAGAATTGTACGGAGGAGCTTTTATAACAGACTTTCCCAACGGATCGATTAAAGTTCAATGAACAACTCTATCAGGATTTGAGATATAAAAACGACGCAGACGACAATTGATAATATAATTAAAAAGGAAGTAGGATATAAAGTCACATCAGTTGATTTATATATATATATGTATAAATAAGTTTGAAATATACCACAAGTAAAAGAAGAAATCCTCTTGAATGATTTAGTTAGTCCAATCGACATGTCGGCTTTATCTACTGGCTCGATATTACCTTCGACCTAAAGCAAACGAAATGTCCATAGTTGAGTGAGTGAATCATACTAATTGATACCCCTATGGAATAGATTTTATACATTGTCAATTGGAGGCAAAGGGTTCGGTAACGGTGCGTTGAAAACGAACCTTGGAAAACGAGTCGACGCGACACGAAAGCGACGACTGCATGGCAGATAACGAAACGCGATGAGCTCGAGTTTTTGAGAGTCTGACGAACCAATCACGGGACCATCTATAATGTACACAACCCGTTAACGATGGAAGGCTCAGGCCAGAGACATTCGAATGTCCGCTCGCATTCGTCCCTCTCTCCTCTCAATTTCCCAGAAACTAGTTTCTCCAACCCCGGAATGCCTATAGAATCATTAATTCCATTCAATATTGCACACCCCTTTCAGAAAACCTTTCGAGACCTCGAGGCAGCCCACGACGAATTGACACATTAATTTCTTCGTTTATTTTCATTCACCTCTTTTATCGCCAAAAAAAATCCCTCATTATTTAATCCAGAGCCACAATTTTTAATGTCACAAAAACTGACTACTGTTATTTCGAATACGAAAAACCAGGAGAAATTGTGCGATGTGCAAATATAAAAAGAATTGAATGAAACAATGACGAGGTGTCGCTCGTTTCGTATTCTCACAGTTGTGAGCCAATCAACAGCGTGTCTTTTCACCCGCCTCTTGTTGACGTTTGTCATAATATTTTAATATTAAATCGCGTTACATTCAGTCATGCGCTCGCATAATCAGACGTTATTCTGAGCGTTACGCGCGTGTATGCGGAAGAGAGGAGGTACGCTATTTGCCACCCTTCTCTCCGGCAGCTGGAGAAATGTGGAATACAAATTACCTTGAAAACTCCCACAGCCACTCTTCTCTCCCTCCCTACGTGATATCCGCGATTCAAAATGCGACACGAGATGCTAATGAATTCGCGAATAACTCAAAATTAGGGAAAATATGCCGACTGTCCTTATATCGATTTGCTCACCTCACACACGAAAAATATACCTTCCACTTAATTTTTATTAATAATATGCTTCAAATTTTTATAGGAAAATTAAGATCTATTCGCGACTTTTGTTTTCTACCGCTGGCAATACAGAATATTTTCATTAATGTCAATTAGTTTTATTGATGTTGGTTTGAAAAATTAAACGCGATGACTAATTACACGGACAGTTTATATATAACTTGATTAAGCATTCTTTTATTTCATTCATATTCGATTGGACACATATCGATATCAGCTATAAACGTATCAGAATTAACGGATTGTTGATGGAGCAAACGAAAAACACTGAGTAAACAATTACGCTGATAGTCGACATTGGTCAATGCGAGTGCCGAATTCAGGTTTTCGTACACGGGACACTGGATCCTCTTGAATAATCTACCATGTACGGATTCAATGGAAATACAAGCATTGCATTGTGCGAATTTGCCATTGAAATCTCTTGTATATGCACGCCAGGTGCATGTATATCCATAAAATTAAATTATTCCAAAGATCGAGGTAATGTCATATTTTTATCCGCACAATATTTACCAACTACTTTCTTTTCGTCTGTGTTAATAATCACTGGCGTTGAGGAAAAGTAGCGGAATTAGAGAGGTCGGAAAGAAGAATGAGACACAAAATATAAGAAATTTGAAGAAGCAGAAAGTACACTGAATAACGTATAAGGAAGTTGAGCAGGGGTAAATCCATACAGTAAACAGCGGGAGAGAATCGAGAGGGCGGGAGTGAGAATTTTAATATATAAAAGATATGAAGCTTTGCTAGTTGCGGGGCACCCGAAGGAGTCTTCAGGATTCAAATAAGATGGGGCTGAAGAAATCTGAACAGCCAACAACAGGCCGCACCCCGGCCTTTATTTAACCTTTTCTTAAAAGAGTCTTAGGAGACTCTCTTTGCTTCCCATTTCCTTGTCCCTTTCTCTCTTATCTATATAGTCGATGGTCCTTCAACAACGACTCTTCTAGTATACACATCCGCACAAGTTGAACTCCTTCGGGAGACTCATCTGCGGCAAGAAGAGGTCGCGACTCAAGAAATCGCGGTTTTCTTCATTAACGAGATACCCCCACGGTATAAATTAGCGAATTAAAAGAATCCAGACCTGACGGTCAACCACCCTCTCAATTTCATTTTCAAGTTTTGTGTAAAAAAAAAAAAAATGACAAAGAACAAAAGTGTCCACAATACAAAGTCTTCCAAGAGCTTTCCATTTTCTGCCACCAATCTAATTAATATTATTTAAAAATATCGAAGCAAATATATTGGAATCTTCTTTTTTCTGTGACGAATGTCTGAGAGATTCGTCAAAGTTAAAAACACACGATCCCCCTCACGGGAAAATATATATTCATCTGAAGGAAAGAAATCAACCAGGAGAGACGCGTATTGGGAACCTTTGTGTTTTAAAGCACACAGCCTCCCTTTGTACCATTGGGCTTTTCCCACTTTTTATTTTACTTGGTCGACACTGCAGGCGAAACGACGCCACCTGACTCCTGACTAAACACTGATAACGCGCCCCGAGAATTTCTTTGCATGTTATAAGCATGCGTAATCGTACACAAATACGATTAGCATACGGATTTCGGAAAAGACACATGGGGCTTTTACACCAATGGGTCTTTTCCTTTATATACAAACCTTTTTCCCAAAAAGCCATCACAGTTCCTCCAAGTCGCTTGTATTTAATAAATATTTATTGGAATTCTTTATATATATAAAAAGGAGAATTTCAATTTTTGTTTATAAACGAATTGAAAGCGTTTTATGATACAAAAAGTAAACGAAAAATATCTCTATTGACGAATGAAAACAATTTTCCAAATGAGAAATATGTGTTTATAATATGGTTTACCACATCGTTTCCCAAAACTCATTTGACGTGCGCTTCCTTCAGGCAAATGCGGATAAAGAGTCAAGAAACGAAGGGTGGGTTTATTCAGTTTCGCTTATACACTCCACAATCTGGTTGATGATAGAACTTAATAAAACAAATCCCGCCATGTAAACACTCGGAGAGACGAGTCGACGTCATTCAGACAACAGGGAGTTTTCCTCTCTTCACAATTTTGAGGCGAAGCTGCCAAACTTGAAATAGAGAAAGGACGTGTTGCTATAGCTTTCTTGAATAACCATTAGATAAGATCTATTTTCCAATTTACAATACAACTCTCAATTTGCGAAAATTGAAAAATAAATTCCACGAAAGAAACATATTTAAATAAAATTAATAAAATAAAAACTGAGAATTTACTCTTTTCCCTCTCTTTCTTTTTCAAACGTCAACACCACAACATTTGTTTTCTAAACACAGAAAATAGAGTCGAAAAATGTATTCATCGTAAAGATAACAGTTGATTGTTTTTATGTTATCGGAGGAAAATAAAAGTCCATTGCCGAGTGACGATGCTTCTTTCAATGAATTTTTTTTTGAAAGGTTTATTTTTGAATTACAGGCGAATTCACTATTCGCGGCACTAAAACAGCAACAGTCTAGAGAAGCAGCGAGGGAAAGTCGAGAAAGAGAGAGACCACCTCGGAGTAGAGAAAGAGGACCAAGTGGACCTGAAAGTGATCAGCAAGACCTCACCATCGAGTATCAAAGCAATGGAAAGCTCAGTCCTGCTGGGCACACAGTAACAACAGCACCCATGACCCAACAAAAGCAACCGATCATCACACAGCAGCCGCAACAGCCAAGTTCGGGAGCACTTGGGTCCCAACCCAGTCCACATCAGAGTCCTCAAGCCCCGCAGAGGGGTTCACCACCGAACCCCATTCAGGGTCTACCGCCAGGTAATTTTATCTCAAAAATACTCATTTTTTCAATAATCAATTTCGTACATATTGAATTTTAATTGCATTTTAATTTCGATTTTTAATTCATTTTAGGAGGCCCGCCGGGGGGACAACCACCCTCACAAACACCTTCACAGATGATGTTAAATCCTGCGAGTGGTCTGCATCAAATGCAACAACTTCTTCAACAACACATTTTTAGTCCCACACAATTGCAATCATTTATGCAGCAACACACGCTTTATCTTCAACAACAGCAAAATCATCAGGTGACAATTTTTTTGCAAATCAAATTATGATGGAAAAATGTTTATGATTTTTTGCTTCTGTTCTGATGAAAAAAAATCTAACAAATGCACAAAAAAAAATTCAAAATCCAATTGAAATATTTGAAATATTTCAAGTAACTGTTTTTCGATAGAAACCCCTTGGTCCCCCTTTACGAACTTTTATTTGCACGAACCCCCTTTTTCAGAACGTTTGTATTTCCCCCCCTTTTACATATTCTATAAAAAATTAAACATCCCGTCTTGCAACTTTACCACTTAAAAATCTCAAACAAAAAAAAACAAGATCTGATAATAAATTTTTACAGGACTCCCCAACCGAGCATGTATCAAATCAGGAACGTTTTGGTTACTTTTCATCTCTAAAAAACGTAAGTTTTTAGCGTTTTTTAACTTTTAATTTTTCTTTTTCAATTTTTTGTATACAAGTCCATTATTCATATTATGGTCCCTGGATTCATTTTATAAAACGAAACTTTCATAAGACTTGAAACACTGCTCGGCTCTCTAAATTCAACATTCACCCTTGACAACAGTCGTCCTTTTTCTCCCCGACCAATCAGTAATTCTAATTATAAAAGGTACGATCATAACGAGTCCTCTTTCCGCAGACTGTAAAGAACAGAAAAGAGAGAGGAAAAATATTTGGGGAGCGGCGCAAAAGAAATTAATTGAACCATTATTTAAGAAAGCTGAGCAATTGTTAATTTGAGAATCATGTCGAATCGCTCAGGAATTATACAAAACGCTCGACAATATAAACCTTGATTGATATTTTTCCCTAATACTTTTTAATACATTTAACTGTTGATGAAATTATTAAATATTTCCCTCTATTTTCATTTACTTTTTATATAAAAAAAAATTAAAAATACAACTGAACATTTTTTTGAAAAATTCTACTAATATTAAAAATATTAAATAATATATAAATATTTAATAACAATCATATAATCAGGTAATAATAATCACTTACGATAATTTAATAATACTTATAAATTCAACTCTCCATTTTTTTTCTTCTCTTTCAAAAACAGCAAAAAATTATTTTCTCAACATTTGATCATCATTTGTTTAAAATTTAAATAAACATGATTCTTTTGTTTGTTATTTTGTTTATTCGGTAAATGTAAATATTTTGACAGTTCATTAATCCCGCTAATTTTTCACAATCAACTTGTTGCGAGAATTTAATTTGAGAAATATCTTAAAATAGGAACAGGTAATATACCAATTTCTTATCAAATTTTATTGTTACTTAAATATTGTCTTGACGAGACTTTAAAAAGATATATATTGTTCATTATTTACAAAAATAGAGTATTTTTACACATTGTCGAAATTATTTTTTTTTATTTGGAAAAATAGAAATATTCATATAATTTTTAGATTTAAATTTTTTGTATTTACTTTCAATTTTACATCAACTGGTATTAATTAACATGATAAATTATTTGAAAAATTATATTTTTTTATTTGATTGTTATTGTTTTTCGTAAATGTAGCATCAGCATCAACTAGAATTAGGTCGGAAACATTTGGAGCAGACTATGCAGCAACTGCAGGAGCAGTTACAATTAAATCTTATTCAACAAACGCATTTACTGCAAACGCCAGATAAGAAAAAATCATCTGGACCACTTCAGCAGCTTGCTCTGCAGCAGCAACAACTCATACAACAACTTCAAATGACGCAGAGGCAATATCTTCTTCTACAGGGTCACAATCATTCTTCGGGTCAGTAGTTTTCTACTGTAAAATTAAAAATAACTTTTTTCACTCAACAAAAAAAAACGTAGCTAAAATGAGAAAAAAAAGCACCAGTCTTTATGTAGGCTTTTTGTGGAAACGTATTTTTTACAGTATTGCAGACAATAAGTAGAATGGAAACATCACGATTTAAGGAGAAGCATGCAACAGAAACCCAAAGGTGAGTTGATGTTGGAGGCATCCTTTGATTCATATACATATATAACCTTGTGCACCTTTTCTAAGTTTATCCAGCCACCCTTATTCACCTTTTTTTGTCACTTCCTATCATAACCTGGGCAAAATTTTCCACGTAGAACTATTTCGGTACGGTGCGATGTAACTCTTTTTGTAAAAGAGCTTTCCTTTCGACGCGTTGAGCGCAGGCTGACAGGGGAGGAAAGAGTAAACGCACTGGTTCAATTCAAAGTCGGAAATTCACGTGTGAAACAAACTTGCCCATTGTATCCTTTATCCTACCCTATCTTCTATTGTTTCTCTTGCACATCCAATGACTATTTTTTTTACTCTTATAGTTGTTTTTTCCGTAAGCCTCCTCATCAACACACAAAACCTTTGGATTTCTTCCACGCATGTTTGCTTCACACGTGACGGTTTCAAATATATACATTTTTCTCACACACTCTCTCATTCGGAGAAATATTGTTTTTTTTTTTCAAATTATTTTTCAACACACTGAAATTCTCATTCTCGAATGTGCACCCATTTTCTTTAGGCAAGTTGAAGAAAATTTCGCTAATTAATAAGAAGTTTCAAGAGTCGTAAACGAGTGCGTATACTTTATTAACAAACTATTATTTTAACACACTGTACTGGTATTTGAAGTTTGAGATTTTTTTTAAAACAACTAAAGGGAGTATTGCACAAAATTAAGGAATTTGGAATACATACTGAGGAAGGAGAAAAATTTTTGTAGAAAAAAGAAAGCAAGAATAAGTTGAAAACTGTCAACAGGCTTGCAACAAACAGAGGGAATGCCTACGTGGAAGACCGAATCACCAGACGGAACTGAGTCACATCAAAACAGTGCAGTCTCGAAATCAAATTCTGGACTGAATGGTAAAAAAGTGTTTCAAATTTATTTATTCTCTAAGCGCAAATCGACAATGGATTTGTGAATGTTAACTTTTGCACTGTGGACCATCGCAGGACTTCTACATTCGACACTTTCGAGTCGGCGTTCGGAAGTTAATGGAACAACTCCGTTAGATGAAAAACCTCTAGACATCTCCTGTAACGACAAAGCCCACCCTCTCTACGGCCATGGGGTTTGTAAGTGGCCTGGCTGTGAAGCAATTTGTGAAGACTATCAAGCATTCCTTAAGTAAGTTGAATTTTCTCTATAAAAAAAAATGAAAACTTGAAAAATTACCAGAAATATCTTCAAAATGATATATACTTGAAATCCAGTGTATTTACTCTATTCCTATATATCGATTTTCATCTCTGTGATGACAAACAACAGAAGTGAGGAGAGATTTTCAATTTTTGAAATCAAAGAAAAGCAAGTCATAAGAGAAAGAAAGTTGGGAGAAAATTTGTTCACGTCATCGTATCCTGTGCCTTCGTCTTTTGTATTCCATCTCCTGGTTTTCGTCTCACAATTCCTAGTAATCACGTAGCCCGTCGCCGCCAACTCCCTCAAACAAGTCGTTACTTTAAAAAAACGCTAATTACCTTTGTCTCATTAATATTCACGACATTCGACCGCATCGTTATGCCTCCCGGTCTAATCCCACCACCTCTTCTTTACATCAGCCTTCCATCCATTCAAGCCCGACCTTCTTCCCGCATCTTCGGTTTTAACCATCCTCCCAAACCATATTCCTTTAGCTCCAAGACGTTGGTCCACTACGCAAAGGATTATGGTAATCAGAATTAAAATGCCGCTGATTTTTAGAATGTCATTCGTCCCTGTCCCTTTATAGTTGAAAATTAAAAGTTCATTCTCAATTTAACTGTTTCTATTCGCTTTTATTTAAACAACTTTTTCACTTTTTCCATTATTTTCTTTTTTATTCTATCGAATTGAAATGAATTTGAAATGTAAAAGATTGAAAAAAATTTTTGTAATTCTGAATTTATTCCTTAGGCACTTAAATACAGAACACACGTTAGACGACAGGTCGACAGCTCAAGCCAGAGTTCAAATGCAAGTGGTTTCACAGCTGGAGATTCAGCTGCAGAAGGAACGCGATCGGTTAACAGCCATGATGCATCATCTGCACGTGGCAAAACAAATGGCTTCGCCGGAACCACCAAAGTCATCCGAGTCGTCGGTAAGTTTCATGAAAAAAAAACAGTCCTTCCTTTTCATAATAATGCTGATAATCGTTTCAATATTGTCAGGAAATGATGCTTCTAGTTTTAGGAATTTCTAAAATTTCTATTTCTTCTAGATTTTTTTTATAAACAAAATTATTTAAAAAATTTTTTTTTATTACTATAATGATGATAATGACCATATAATTATGATAAAACAATAATGTCCAATTTCTTCTCTTTTGTATGATAATTTTTGAAACGCGTGAATTTTACTCAAAATCATGAATCGATTTTTTGTCTTTCGAAATATAAAATGAGTACAAATAATTTTATAATGTACACTGAAAAAAATTTATTTAATTCAAATAACAGATTACTTGTCTATTATTAAATAAACTATCAAATAATCTAACTTTCTTCTTCGTATACATTGGCATTTCCTGTTTTGCTAGTTTGTGACAAGGAAAAAAAAATTGTAGATCAAAGAGTCTTAAAAAAAAAAGAAAAAGCGAAACGAGAGACTCGGGCAATGATAGTTCCGGGAACGTCTGCTCAAGTTCCGGGCAAAGTATCCCCACACATTAATGATGGTGAAATCGTAAAGTGCGGCCCTTTTCTAGAAACTGACGAGCCGATGCTGCGGATTTTACGAGCTTTCCTTTTGCGTCGGTTGTGGCTTCAATTGGCAAACAACGCTAGTTTCAGTTTTAACGCGCCACGGACCCGAGTGCTAATTTATACATGAAGTTGATATTAATAATTCATCGCCCCGGCGATTTATATCGCCTTAATTAAAACCCCTAACAAGTTAGACAGTCAGAGAATACCCAATATCGCAGTAGCTCTCAGCAATATCTTTTCTCAAGCACGAAATAATTACTGTGGCGCGATGCTCAAAATTTTCGCCTCCTCGATTATTTACCGGGAAATATGTCCGAACTTTTACAAGAGAACATTTGTAATTTTTCTAATTGGCATTATTATTTGTAATCAACATTACCCGTTGAATTTTTTTTTATATTTGGCCTTTTTTAATTATGGTTGAAGATTTTAGTACAGTAAAAAATTATATTTTTATTAATTATTTATGTTTGTAATTTTTTCCCTTTCTTGCAGACGAGTTCGAGTTTACCAAAGTTAAGTTTATCGTCCGCCCTAATGAGTCAACCACCGCCAAGTTTTGGTGTATCGCAAGTATCTCCAGTTTCCATGTCCGCGTTGGTGTCTGCTGTGAGGTCTCCAGGTGGACAATTACCTCCTTCGGCGGGTGGCACACCATTGCCACCGATTCCTAATATGTCGAATATGACAGGAATTCCATCGATGCCCAACATGCCCGGTAGTATGACCAGCATGGCTGGACCAATTAGAAGAAGGATCAGCGATAAATCTGCTCTTTCCTTAACAGGAGGTAAGCTTCTCTTTCACATATTTCTTTACATGCATCTTGTATATCAAACAAGACTTTATTCCAATTTTTCAAGAACTAACATTTCCCTTTGATGAATAATAATTTTTCCAATCACTTGCACTAAACTGAATTTTTCAAAATTTCATTTCACTCCAATATCTGAAGAATCCGAAACAAAATTAATTTTCATCAAGTGAATTTTTTAATTTGCTGATTTTTTTATTGAATTTTTTTGTAAATCTCGTTTAAATTCTATTGAACAGGATTTTGATAATAATTTGACCTTCATAAAATTCTATTTGAACCAATGAGTT
Organism: Leptopilina clavipes; assembly: GCA_001855655.1. NCBI lineage: Eukaryota > Metazoa > Arthropoda > Insecta > Hymenoptera > Figitidae > Leptopilina > Leptopilina clavipes. The sequence continues at coordinate 61,172 of JUFY01014486.1, forward strand.
TTAGGAATGAATTTATCCCGTTTTTTGTAATTGCAAAATCTTAATTTTTGAAACAGGTATATATTACTTATATTAATATTGCTTTTCTAAATTTAACAAAATGTCTAACAAATTTTTGGCACAGCTTTGGTAACGTATCGTTTCCAAATCCAATTCTGGCTTTTATATTTAAATTTTGCAAACACCTTGAAATATTTCTAATGAACGTAAATTGCCTTATTCTTGAGAATTTTTTCATTCTATATTATATACCAATATTAGAAAATTATGTCTCGTTCGCGTCGACAAGATGAAAAATGATCAAATTGAGAATTGAATGCTATTCGTAGGACTGTTTGAGGAGGGAACTGTAAGGCGCAGAGTATCCGTCGATAGATCTGGATTAGATATTAACGAAGGTAACGATATTCACTGAAAAAAAAAATCAGGGTGATGCTCGGTTCATGAAATGCCTCTAATTTACTTTCTCAGTTTTTTAATTTTCTTATTTTTGTCTTGTTGTTTTTTTTTTTGAAACCATTTACGAATTCTGTTCCTTTCTTTTAAATTTATTAATAATTTTTCTTATTTTCAGTCAAATTTTAATTATTTTAAATTAATTAATTAAATAATCAATTTGGCATTTCATGACAGGATGTCGTCTCTTTTTTTTAAGAAAAAAAAGCCATTAACCCTGACCAGATTTCCCATATATTATATATAGTAATTGCACTTTACGGTCCTCTCTTGGTCTCTTATCCCGTCGTTAATTATGCGTGCACATTTGTAATAAACATAATCACTCGGTTTCACGTAAATTTTGCAAAAAAAAAAAATTGGCATTCGACACCTTGTTGGCGACGTAAACGAACAATTAATTTTTAAATAAGTTAAAATGAAAGAAAAGAAAAAAAATTGAGAGTATGCAGCGCTTTGAGCGTTAATTATTATTTTTTTTTAAATCACAAGAAATTGAAATCTTTTCTTACCGATGGTTCTCTTGTTTCTTCATTTCTTGTGCTGCCCGCCCTCCCCACCGTGTAGGGCTGCCCTACATGCTGGAGCGTGCTGGCCTAGACGTCCAACAAGGTACTGTCAAACTTACCTTCGTGTAGCTTCAAGAGAATCGTTGAAAAATTGTTTTTTGCATGTCCAAGCAGATTATGAATCGAATGAACACATCTGCTGAATATTTTTCTTCTTTTATCATTCAAGTGATGACTCACTGAAATTTGCAAATAAACTTATCGCAATATTTTTCTATATATGATTTTAACGATGAAACTTTGCAAATTTTTAAAACTGTATTTGAAAAATAATATTTATTTTTAATATTTAGTGTCCGTATAAATTATTTTCCATAATTCTAAAAATCTGCAGAGTTTCAAATGTAACATAAATTTCTATAATTAATAGTAGCAATAATAATATATTTTATTTATTGATCTGCATGATAAATAAAAAAAAGTTGATTTAAAAATATAAAACATAAATATTAAAGAGAAGAAAAATAATACATGTTTTTTTCATAAGCTTGCTTTTTATATTGAAAAGATTTATTTGCAGTTTTAGTTTCTTTAAATTAATTGTAAAATCCTTATTAGAAAAAAATAATATGCTTCTTTTTATTGTCTGCGTATTTTGAATGGAATAAGTTAAATTTCGATATTGCAATTTTTGATTATGTATAAAATTGTATTTATTTTTTTTTTGTTTTTAAAAAAGATGTACAAAATTCAATTACAAAGCTTACAAAACCTATCCTGTGCATTTAGAAAGTCTGCTTGTTTACACCGCAATTATAAACATGCAAAAAGACAGCGAGTCTTACATTCATTGCGTTTAAGGCCATTAGCACATATTGGCGTTATTTACTTTGAATTTATACCAAGAAAGTTTCATTATTTTTACAGAAATTCAACGTAATAGGGAATTTTACAAAAACGCCGATATAAGACCACCATTCACGTACGCTTCCTTAATTCGACAGGTGAGTGAACGTAATTTAATAGAAATTCATCTTGGCACAGTTGAGAAAATGCGACAAAAATAAAAAAAAACTTTTTGTAATATATCTTTGTCTGTAGCCAAAATTGACTGGAAGGTATAGGTTTTATACTTATATAACTACATTGATTTACAAAAAAAAAAAATTATTTTTTATTTAAATTTTTGAATAATAGTTAATTTTTGATTTACATGATTGAGAGAAAGATAATTTTTTTTTACTTTTTTTTATATTGATCATCATTATTTTCATTACAGTCGATAATCGAATCCCCGGAAAAGCAGCTGACATTGAACGAAATTTACAACTGGTTTCAAAATACGTTCTGCTATTTCCGACGCAACGCAGCTACATGGAAGGTATATCTTAATATCCTAATTAATTAAAGAATTAGGACTTAAAATTTTGAGCTTACAATATTTTCGCTTCAATAGCAAATTTTATCTCATAGCCCCTTAATTATATATATGGCTTTGACTGAAAAATTTTGCTATTCAAATGAAAATGAAAAAAAATTTTTGCTTTTCTAGGGAAACATTTCGTTAGAGAAGCAAAAGTAATTAATGAATTGTCTTCGCTTTTCATATTTGACAAAAAATATAAAAAGCGAATTTATTTCTTTCCGTGAGACATCGCTGCGTTAAAATTAGTTCAAGAAAGGTAATCTGAAAGCAGGATAGGGAACGCTGCTCTTTCACTTGTTGGTAAAGTCCTTTGGCAAAGTTCCCTCTAAAAATGCGTAATATTATCATTATTTAATTACAATTTTGTGAAAATTAATTTAAAAACAAAAGTGGAAAATCATTTTTTAAATTAACTTTAAATTGTTTTTAAGAAATCAAAGAGAAACGAAAAAATGCATTTTTGGAGGGTGATTTTGTTTTAAAGTGATTTTGTCAAGAAGAGAAAGCAGTTTTCCCGCAGGATGGAATAAAAAAAAAAAAAATTGGTCGTGTAGAAATTAAAAAGGCATTCGTAGTAAGCGTCATTAATTTATTAGGATATAGAAATTCAAACTCCATTATTGCGCGGGGAAAATTATCCAGATGATTAATTATCAGAATTTTAATTTAGTGTTAAATAAAAGCGAGAGCAATTAGTATTCATTTCGGACTAATGTACATACTTTTTTTTTGTATCAAAGAAAAAATTTAGGCTCAATTTACAGACATGAAAATTAATTGAAAATGCTATTTTCAATTAACAGGATCCAGATTTCAATGGATAAAGCTGAATCTATTTATTGAAGCTAATCTAACGTTCTTCCAATTGTAGGAAGGGTAATTCGTAGTGCATTATCAGTTTCATTTCTGCTATTGCTTAAACATTTTTGTTTCTTATATCTTTCTCAAGAGAAATTTTAGTTTTAATTTTTCTTTATTTTAAATTATTAAAATTGGTTTATTTAAAATTTTTTTTAATAGCTTTTAATGAAGAATAAAAATGTTACGAAATTGAAGAAAATAGTAAAAATTTTCTTATCAATAGAAAGAAATCGTCTCACGCGAATGTGTGAAAGCGTGCTCGTTGACATGTGTGCGCGAGTGAGTGTGAGAAATTGACGTATGCTATAAAGCTTTGCCTCGCATGAATCTGTGTTGATGAAAATATATGATATATAAAAACAAAACAGGTTTCCTTGAGCAGCAGCCGGGCATTACCAGAAAGAATGGATCATCCAGAGTAGTCAATCAACTTTAGGTTCTGACATGTTCAGCCCTGCGGCATGAATTGTTGTATAGTTCTAGTTATTTAGTTGTGCATTAACAATACGAGAATGCCTCAAATCGTGCCTCTTTCAATTAATCGTTTTAGTTATTTATTTATTCTTTTTGCCTCATTTTACAAATATTACTATACTAGTACTACACTATATTATTATTAACTGCCGCGATTAATATATCCTCACCAATATATTTTAAGTATTATTAATTCCATCATTCGCACCGCATTCCTGACTTGATTTGGAAGTGTTTTTTTAAAACTAAATTCCAAATTTTTGAGACTTTTCTTTTAATTTTTATTCATTTTCAATGAAATGCAAAAAAAAAATAATGTGGCTAGTAAATAATGGCAGTGCCAATCGAGAAAAAAGACACGGTAATTTTGATTGAAAAAAAAAGAAAAAAAAATCCTGCAAAACTCCTTCCTGGCTCCTTTGAAGAGGATGCTTCTGATTAATGAGTATCAAAATCCTGATGTCACATTGCTGGTGCCGTGTATATCCATCGTTCGATCTCCGAGTCGTGATTGAGTTGGCTTCATTAGTTTTTGCGTTGCTTATTTAGTCTGTGTATTATTTTGTATAGAACGCAGTACGACACAACCTGTCTCTCCACAAATGTTTCATGCGAGTCGAAAACGTGAAAGGGGCCGTTTGGACGGTGGACGAAGTGGAGTTTTACAAGAGACGTCCTCAACGCGCTTGCAGCACTACTGGGTACGTTAGCCCCACACGCGCGATTTTTCTTTTTTTTTATTCTCTTTATTCTCCTTCATCTTTTTTATATCTCTTTTTTAAAAGAATTATCAATCCAATCGTTCAACAAAATTCACGATCAAACTGAATCATATGTCCGCTACACTCACACTTAAAAAGAACACACACACAGCATCGCTTATCATATATATATTCCTTCTACTATTCCTGATCCTTTCATTCAATTCATAATTTCTCTTTCTCTCTTTATCTCTCTCTCTCTCTCTCTTTTTCTCTCATTCTAGTACTTTCTCCTCTACACACTCAACTTTCACTCTTAACATATCTATTTTGCTTATACAAAATTTTCCATACAAAATTATATACAATTTTTATATTCTATTTTTAATAACTTTTTAATATTCTATTTTGAACAACTATTTTTAATATATTTCTATTTTAAATTACTATTTTTAATAACTATTTTTAATATTCTATTTTTACTATATATTTATAATTAGTCCGTATCTATGTGTGTATATTTATTTATGTCTATATTTATAAACAATTTTAGCTCTTTTATATATATATATATATGCTCCTCTAGGTATATAATTATTATAAATGCTAAGGTGATCGTCACCTTGTGATTTTTGATCTTTTCGCTTTTTTAGATCTTTCTTTCTCTATCTATATTTCTCTCGTTATTCTAGTGTGTGATTTTAATTATTAAATATATATATTTATAGTTGATAAGATTTATATATGTATTTGTCAACACAATCACGCCATTTTTTATCTTTAATTGTCGCTTATGTCTTTTCATGTCCGTCTGTTTGTACGTCCACGTTTTTTTTTATTTTTTTTTTATTTTATTCTATTTTCATGTCATGTTTTGTAACAAAACGGTTGGTATTTTTTAAATCAGTTTAAAAAAAATATATTTATCCATTTAAATCTATTTGGACAAAGATTGAAAAAAAAATTGTAAAAATATAGAATTGCAATTGTGGATATTTTAATCAGAATAATCACCTTTCGTGTGGTAATTATTATCTATGTAATTTTTTTCAATTGAATGTTACGTAAACATGACAGACAATAATTTTAGGCAAGAATTGCTTTTTTAGAATAAAAATGTTCCTGATTTAAAATCGATCAGTTTGGGATTTGAAAAAAGCAATTGTTGCTCTTTATCTAGATGTGTTGAATTCTACAAGTGTGTGAATTTAAAAATATGTAGAGCCCGTTATGTGAAGATTCTGCGTTATGGGGGATGTGTGTTGTGTGTGAGAGCGTTTACATGATTGTGATGAAACAGTATAGTAGAAAAAGGAGTGTGCTTAACCAGCATGTGAAGCTTTGCAGCGACTAACAGCAAGACTTTTGGGAAAAGGGGCGCAGTCTTGAGCGGCAGTAGTAGCCGTGCGCCGAGGTCATGCAGAATCCCGGAGCTGAAAATCGTCACGAGAATTTAAAAATTAAAAAGAAAGCATTACATTAGATTGAAAAAAAACAGAACAATCTGTTTGTTGCACGTCTCAGGTAGTTGAAGGAGTCGCTAATTCACACTATTTTCTCCCTGCCTTCTTTATTACAAAATCTCTAGCTGTTCTACCTATTTTTTCTATATAAATTTTTTAAAACAATTGCCGTTTAAGTGCACGTATGCGAGCAATTTATCAGGTGCATTCTTAAGCGACAATGGCGATAATTGCGCGGCATGAAATAATATTTAAAACAAAATTTTTTATTAAAAAAAAAAAGAAAAAGAAAAGAAATTTTTCGCCCAAAAAGTGAAAAATTGAACGAGTGGATGAGAGAACGCAAGAAGCCCGATGCCTGTAACCAGAAACCAACCAACAATCTTGTCTTTTTTTACTCTCTTTTCTCTATTTCTTGGTGGTCTTGTCTGTGTATACAGAACGCGATCCGCACCAATCTATCATTGCACAAGTGTTTTGTGCGCTATGAGGACGACTTCGGGTCATTCTGGATGGTGGACGACGCCGAGTTCGTAAAGCGGCGGCATCTGTCCCGCGGCCGTCCCAGGAAATATGACCCAACCCCATCACCCACTCCACCCCACCTCTCCGCACAGTAAGCACTACCACTTTTTAGAATTCTGCTGCTGGCTGCCAAGACGTTCTGACAGTCCGTCTTATATTATCTTTCTGTCTCTGTATTTCTCTTCTCCTCCTGCCTTCCTTCCATATATCGTATTTTCTTTTATTCTTGCCAAAAAAAAAAAAATTTGCGCACCTATTGCTTTGTAACTCTTTCCATAGAAACTTTCATTCAATCATTTTCAAAAAAAAAATTATATGAATGAAACCAAAGCTCTCGGATTTCTCATGACAAACGATTTTAAAGAATGTATTTCAGATTAATTTCAATTTTGCATTTGTCATCACAATGATAATATCAGTCATTTTACCATCATTTAATTCATTGTAATATGTAACACAGAACTTATTTAAAAAAACTTTTCAATTTCTTTTTAAATCGTCTAAAATTATTATAATTATCAATAAATTATTTTTGTATATGATTGATGACATTCAAAACTGATTGAAAACAAAAAATTACACGTGGAATATTTTAATGGAAACCAGAAAAAAATTTTTTTTAAACTCAATGAAAAAATTAGAATAACAATTTATTTCTGTATTAACGCTAATAATTATTATTATATCCTTTTGTTGAGAGGCTAATTAAATGCTAATAAAAATTGAAATTAAACATGAAATTCTATAAGGGAAAGGACAATTTGAAACTATGGAAAAAGCGAGAAACGGGAAATGACATGTAGAATAATGTAAATTAATAGTAAAGTCTTGTATTAGTTTGAAAAAAAGGAGCGAAGGCAGCGGGAAGTAGCTCTCTACAGTTTCCACCAATCCATTGAACGTGACATCCCGCATCGTGCCTGTCTCAACGGACATTTCCCTGAAATGTCTGTAGTAGTTATAGGATCCTTTGCTTGCACCACTCAATAAAATATCCTAGCAATGTTCTCCTTAAAAATAGCACACTAACTGTAAGTACTTACTGGAAAAAAAGTATATAAAGACCATATGAAACCAACTGGTCTGAGCATTAAAATCAAAATAATACAAAAAAAAAATCTTGAATGATCCTGCAAAAATTCCAGCCACGTGACGATTGGTCAAAGTCTGCAGGATCTTCAAATATTATCTTCCAGTAGTTGACAGCATGAAAATATCCTTATTGTTTAAAAAAGCAAAATTCCAAAAAAAAAACCCTCGCTAACCTTGGAATGCAGCGAGCTTCAATCGTGCTTCAGTAAAGCTTGTTTAATGTGATGGCTTCAAGGAAATGAGTGCATTTGAATGAATGACATTTATTTCTTTCAATGTTTTACATTACATATTGTTTCATTCCATAATTACTTATATTCAGTAAATATCTGAAAATTTATTTTTAAAAACTTGATTTTCATTATTATTTATTTACATTTATACTGTAATAATCAATATTGAAAAATATTTAAAACTTGTCTGACTGAAATATTTTTTGCCACTGACAGTAGAATTATACAAAATTTAAGCAATCCTGTCTGACTAAAAATTACTTTTACTATTGATAGTGCAATTTTGTAAATTAAATTACAAGTATATCACTTAGAACCATTGTCTGACTAAAACTTACCTGTACTACTTATAGTACAATTATATTCCTTTAAAAATTTGTCTGACTAAAAATTTTTATTTAAATACTGACAGTAGAATTATATGAATTTTGACACTTGTGTCTGCCTAACGTTTACCTTTACTACTGATTGTTAAAAAATTTAACACTTGTGTCTGACTGACATTTACTACTGATAGTACAAGTATATCATTTAAATCCTCTCCGTCTGACTAAAACTTTCTTTCATTTTAAATTAATTTTCTGATTTAAAATTTTTTATATATCATAATTTGAAAAAAACGCAAAAAAACTGTTTTTTAGTCTTCAGTAAAAAAAATCATCCAATTATAGAAAAATTAATTTTTTTTAATAGTTCTGTTGAGTATGAGTTATATACTTTGGTGTGAGAGAAATTGTGTGTCAGAGCTACATGCGCATGTGTAAATTGTGTAAATTGGTTGTATCACGACTACAAACTCGGACAATGCGGAACTTACCAACAATTAAAATTTCGGCGTTATTACACTCAGGTATCCAATGTTTTTTTTACTAATGATCGATTTTCTCTATATATACTAATTTTTTCATATAATATTATATATATATAGAATTATCAATTTACTATTTTTTAAATATTTTTACACTCTTGAACAATTTTTATTATATATATTATATTCTTCTTATCTCTTCTATCTTTTTCTCTCTTTTTACACTATTTAACAACGCTCCTATATATCGTTATTTCATAAATAGCCTTTGGAAAAATTACATTTTTTTGGCATGCACATGTATTATTTGTCTTGTCAATTATTATTTGGTCTTTTTTTATATGACTGACCATTTTCATGGGCGGAACATATATTTAAATAGCAGACTAAAATAATTTACAAGAATTGAACGTTAAATTGATATTTATTCAATTTCTTCATTTATTGATTGAGAGTAATATAAATATTTTATGGTAAATTGGGATATTTAATCAATTTAACGAACAATATTTTACTCAGTCAAATCAAGGAACCAGGGATTTTTGAAAATACAGGTAAATCCAAGGCTATTTATAAATAATAAAAGGCTTTTAAATTCAAAGTAATTTATCAATTTTTATGGAAAGTTTTCTTTTGATTAAATTATATATACTTTCTGACTAATATTGTCTAAAGATGTACATAATAACATAATATGTATTAATTAAAACTAATATTATAAATAACGTACATTATTATCATAATGTATTCCAAATCAAAAATTTTTAATATAAAGCCAGAGCGTTTTATTTTACATTTTTATATCTCTTTTTAAATCTAAACTCACTCTTTATCACCACCGGTTCAGAAGATTCAAAAAATTATCTATATTAGGTAAGATTTTTCCAACTCTTTTTTAAATATCTTTGTATTTTTATATATTATATATATATTTCTAAATCATATTTTCTCTTTACATTTTTCTCTCACTTTTTTCTCTCTCTTTTCTCTATTCTTCGTTCTTTCTCTTCTTAATATACACTTATTTTATAACTAATATATTATAGAAAATACTAAGAAACATAAACATTTTTTCCCAACACTCTTTTGTTCCCAAAATTTTTTTTATTTTTGTTTTTTTATTCAAATTAGTAAAATTTACTAACAGTTTCCTTGCTCAAACACTTACACAATAATTTTCAGGTTTTAATTTATTAATTCATTGAGACAAATGTAAAATGTCTAATCACGCTTTTCTCTTCTGTTAATTATTAGGGGTGTGCCATCTAAAAGTCCAACGCTGACTCACAGCCCAACTATGTATGGCGACGCGCTAAATGCAAACCTACAGGTAAATATTTATAATAGAAATTTTTTAAATCATATTTAATTAGAATTGAAAAATAATTTTTTAGAGCCAAAGAATATTTATAGGTTTCTTGTGTCGAAATTGATAAAAAAAAACTGGAACCAATGGTTCAATGATTCGTAGAATATAATTTTTGCACTGATCAATTTCTACTATAGGAAAAATATTTTCTATTTCCAATATTAATTCGGTTCTACAGAGAATTATGAAAATTAAATGAATTTAAATTAATCTAATCGCAGTTTTTTATTTTTAAAAATTAGAATTATGTTTTTAAATTAAAAATATTGAAAATCGAAAATTTTTTCGATAAGTGTTTTTTTTTTATTTTTTGATGAAGTTAGAATTATGCTGCTCGCATTAAATTTTTAATTGAAATATAACCAATTGACACGGAGAAATCGTTATGTTTATTAAAAATTTATTATTGACTGAGCGATCATTTTTACTTTATCATTAAATATTAAAAAATTAATTAAAATTTAAAGGAATATATTAAAAAGACTTTCTGCATATTATTTTCTACCATTTCCGTTTAATATCTTTGTTAAAATATCTCTATTTTTTTATAAACTGTTTTATTGAACTTTTGTAAATTTTTAATGAATCAGGTTAACAATGTATCTCACAACAGTATATTTCATTTGATAACTAATTTTTAATATTATTTCATTTTATTTAATATGGACTGTAATTCAGGCAGTAACTAACCATCTGATGCAATTTGAGTATTTCCAGGCAGCCCTCGGGGAGTCTAATATGGGCTTTCTGAACAACTCAATGTGTACATCAACAACAACAAGCCCTGACAAGGAGCACGTGATGCCCCACAGTGATTTAATGTAAGTTTCATTACCATAGTCAAAAACATGACATAATTACAAATTTTTAAGTCTACTTTAATATTTTATGGTGTTTACATATATTTACACACATTTATTGCATTATTTTCAATTTCGAAAATTTAATTATACCATAAATTTCGAAAAATTAAATTCTATTTACTCTTTTCGATTTAAATTGATGAATCACAATAATTATTTGAAAAAAAATGTTATTTACCTACATTTTACAACGAATTCTTACACCAATGGTTGGTAGAAGTTTATATTTTGTCTGAAATTTTTAATAAAAAAACATCTTACAATTATTATACATTTTTTCGACTAGTGGAGAAAAATTATGTATATGTATTTTAAATCAAAATGTGACAGGTCACCGCTGGATGAACCAGTTGTGCATATAAAACAAGAAGGTCAGTGTCCCGAGGGTGGAAAACTGTCGAGATTGATAAAACGTGAACTTGAAGCGCCAACGGAACATGAACAGGAACAGGATCATGAGCACGAGGAGGACCCAGTGGACGACAGGGAATATCCCGAGAGTCATGGTCACGACTCAGGACAAGACGAAGACATGGCCGAAGATCTTTCAATGGCTCCTGACATAATGACATCTGACGATCACATCGAGGCGTAGTATATCCGCTCCACAAACTAGATAATTTTCTTTCGACGCTTTATTAACGAGAGATCTTTCTTTTTCGAAAGAAATCCCAGGCCACTTCACACCAAGAAGTGGGTTTCTCCAAAACTCATCATATCCAAAAAAAATAAAATATGCCGCGCTCTCGGCGCACGAAACAATTAAATTAACGAAAAAAAAAAAGAAGACTTTGTCAACCCTTTAAGACGATAATTATTATAAGAAAGTAATGTCACGGACTGTCGAGTGTCAAGGGAATTGACTCTCGACGTGATCTAATGATTCATATCTTTATTCAAGCAATTACGAAACAACGATGCATATTACAAGTACGCCTCGGTCGCATGTATATTCTGTAGTGTAGCTCGTTATGACAGTTTGCTTTTCACCGTAATCAATTCTCAAGAATCAATTTGGAATTGTAATACGTTTATATTAATATTTACGGTGTGCAGCGAAGTCAAAAGCGATAATCTTATCGACGCACTTGTCTTTATTCGTGTTTTGGGGGCTGGAAATTGATTCTCGTTCGTGCAGAGGATCAAATTGTCATCGACTTATTGTTATAGTCATAGCAAGGGTTATTTGTAAATATAAAAAAAACTTGAGTGTGATCCTAAACCGCTGCATTTTCAAATAAAGGCGCAATTTTGCCCAAAAAAAAAGAGAGAAAAAAATAGATGCAACACTTATTGTAAATCTGACAGTTGATTTATCTTCTCGAACGATTAGCAAATTTTCCATCTCAATTCTCTCGGCTGTTTTACTCTGTGTACTTGTTACACAACGTTTGTAGATAAATATAAAAAAATTATTTAGTCATTATAACGCGTAGTTTCGACCGAAGTCAATCTGTTGGCGTATTCTAGAAATTGTATGAATGATGTGTTGATGGGTACGTTCGGGAGTACAATGACTGATCAAGGTAGAATTAAGAGAGGCTGCTTTAAATTTTTAATGCCTCGAAGAAATATCGTGATCTCATGGCTGTCAAGTTAATTGACTAGAGAATTGCTATGCGACATTAATTAGGTGTAATAAAAAAAAAGACAAATATGCGTCGACAAGGTTCAGCCCGGCGTACCCGTCCGCAGTGTATAGAATTCATAAGTAGTTTCATATTACCGAGTATCGATTTAGAATTTGTAAATGAAATAATTGTCAGTTAATTAATAAATGAGACAAGACACGAGGAACGCCATAGCATGCATTTTTAGAAAAAAAAAACAAACAAAAAGTTATTATAATAACTTGAGTATCAAAGACAAAAAAAAGAGCAACCGAAACCGTACATAAGCGGTGGATATAAACAGTATAAATAAACTAAACTACTATGTATGCATATACATAATATATACGTATACGTATTGGGATATAAAAATTAGCCGTCGACCCCCCGTCCACTCCAAATACTCTTTTCTCTTCTCGTATAAGTGTACTTTCAGATCTTTCGCATGCTCGTTAAAGAAAAAAAAACAGAAAAAACGAGTATACAAACTAAAGATTTGATTGTAAAATTCCCGATATTCCGTTATAAAAAAATTTTAACCAGATTTTAAATTTTACGAAACAACTCCTGAGATTATTCAAGACTTTATACCTAATTCTTTATAATATTATTAGAAATTTCTTTATTCACCTATATTATAACTCGTTAATTGTTTCCTGTGATTCAAAAAAAATGTATGTGCGTTACGTTAAAAATTTCAATAAAAATTGAATTAAAAATAAAGACAAATTTTTTAAATGACTCGAATCAAAATTAAAAATAGGTTTAGATTTTTAAACCCAAATTTAAATTTCTAAATTACACGTTTAGAGATTGATAAATTATAAATTTTACCTCTTTTTTTACAAGACGATTTTAAATGTTATAAATTATAATTTAAAAATTAAGTCCCAAAATTATCGTCAAATTTTTAGGCATAGTTTAACAAATGCATAACTTAAAGAAAAACGGATTTTTGAATATTCTTAAATTTATAAATATTTGTGAATTAATTAAATTTATTGGTAAAAAGTGAAACGATAATATTCGTTAAATATTTTTTATGAAATGAAATTATTGACTTTCATATTATACATTAATAAAGTCAAATATATTTTTATAAAGTTTCATTAACACCAATTGTGTACAATTAATTGATTTTTACTTTTGTACATTTTTAACTTGTTGATATCTAAATCATTATAATAAATTTGCCCTTTAATGTTGAGTCTAAGATCACCCTTTGAAAATTTATACGTGTATATTGTTTGAGAACCTGTTAAAACCACCTTTAGGAAAATTGGGAGTTTTACAAGTTGTTCCACAAAACTAAATTATTGATGACTAGTGAATTTAAACACTGATTTTCACTTAAAAAGTACATATAATCAACAGAGTAAACGCACTAGTTTAATTATTGAATTCAATAACAAATATTAATATTTTTCAATTGAAAACATCCACTGAATACAATATATTTAATCAAACAGAGTTTATTTTTATTATTTAATTTATTTTCAACAAATTTATAAAATCAGTTATCACTAGTGTGTTTATTCTAATGTTTTTCTTTTCAAAAAAAGAAAGAAGAAAATGAAAAACAACATCAAAAATGCTAATTCAAAAGAACTTGCTGTAAAAAAAGTTTATAACAAGTTGGTGGAACTCTAAACAAGAAAAATGCGAAAAATGGAGCGACAAAAAAGAAACACGCTTACTCCACAATGTAACCAAATCGAACAGCTTTCGAGCCTGTTCATGTTTATATTAATCAGATGTAATCCACTGCACATAATCGACCCGCACAAAACACGCGAGCGAACAGTGCCTGAACGCGGGAATCTCGTAAGATTCGACGAATAAAGTTAAAAATTCTCAAACGTGAAACAATTAGATAAACTTCGCATTGTGCTGTATCAAAAAAGGAAGGAATTTCAAAGTTCGCAAATCATACAAAAGCCCGCGCTCCTGCACCGCCGCTATTAATCGCCTTTCATTCATCTATTAGCTACTATAATAATTAATAATAATAATAGTAATATTAATAACAATAATAATATCAAGATATGGTGGACATTTACACTCTCGATAAAGTTACCGTGACGAGGATGACTCCCGGATGGCACTTGGGTCGTGTGCTTATTCTTCTTTTATAAATTATGAATTTGCGCTCTTTCATATTCCGAAAACGCGAGATTCTTTTCTTATTTAATGACTGTCCTGAGAATAATAATTTCAATAATAATGATAATGCATAATTTAAATTGCGGACTTATTTCACTACTGTAAACAAATTATATTACATTGTTTTGTTTAATGTTTCAATATTTTATCATTATTTATTTATTTTTCTTACATTACCTTCACTACATATTGCAATGTTGAGAAAAATTATATATATAAATTAATTTTACTGAAAAATGTAATGATTTACAGTAAATTGTAAAATAATTATAAATAAAACTTAATAATTTATTTGTACTTAGTGTTAAAAAAATTAGATATTTTCATATTTATATTTTAGTAAATTAAATTAACTCTTATGAACGAAATTTTAAATAAATTTTAAGTTTTAACAGATTTTAAAGATTTTTCTTCACTAAAAGTAAGTAATTTTTAATCAAATTACGTTATTGTATTTAATAATACATAATATAAATTTTTTCATTATAAATCTATTTAATAAAATTATTAAATTCTTAAAAATATTTTTTTGAGTGTAGTAAATTTGAGGTAGCATTGTATAATAATCAAATAAAAATAATGTGCATATTATTATCTCAGGACAGTAATAATAAATTATTGTGCTTTTCTGATTAAATTAATATAACAAAATAATGAAATCAGCGACAAATCTTTTGTAATTACATTATCCTTTACTTGTGACCATAAAAAATACATGCATCATTTAGATAATTATAAAAAAAGTGTTAAACACGGAACATAATCGAAATTTTGTGTTCACCGATCAAACAGTGAATCGTATAAGACTATGTATTGTGTATAATGAATTTAAGGACTTGATAATATAGAAGACTCTCCTGTAAATAGATAAAAAAATACATGTTTATTCCAATGTTCGGTCTATTTTTATTGTCCATGTAGATTCTTATTAATTAATTTTAATTATTCATTATGTCAAGAAAATCTTATTTTTATATATTTTTAGTAAATTTATTAAAATTATCATTAAACATTCTGAAAAAAAATTTCATTCTTATTTTCTTTTTATAAATTTTGTTATTTTATTTAACAAAATTTCAGTACAATACAATTTTAATAAACGAAGTTTTAATCTTCTTGAAATAAATAAATAAATAAAATTACATTACATTCATTAAAATTTTGTACATCCATAAAATTATTGTTTAAATAAAATTTTTCATTAATTTAAGTGTTATCAGTGAACAGTAAGAGAATTTCAAGTAGATATTTCTACCTTCAGATGGAACTACCTGCTGGAGTACCGACCACAATCGATTAACTTACTCCTTTTACAAAGAGAATATTGCAAACAGCATAAATATAATTTATAAAATATAAATACTTGTATAATATAAAATATAAAACAAAATTTAGAATGATTCAATAAATATTATCTTGGTAAATGTAATTATTGATCAGTAAATGTTATTTTCTGTAAAAGAAATTTTTATATTTATTAACAAATAATCTCTTTAATAATGTTAATTGATTTATTTTATATAAATTAATCTATCTTACGGACTATTTTATTGTTTAAAGTACTAATTTACTAATGCGAAACAATTGATCATTTTATGGTAATATATTATGAAAAACTTCTTGCTATATCAATGTGGAAAAATTCTCAACATCAACATTATCAACAATAAGTTTAATAAATTGAACATTGAAATAACCTCCTATTTTTAAAGAAAATTTATTTTTAATTTAGTATTTGAGGGCTGGAAACTTTCTAAAAATTTACCGCGTTTCATAAAAAAAAAAAAAGAAAAAAAATTAAATTACAATTGCGCAACTATAGGCGCTTTTTAGAGGGAAAAAAGAAATTTCCAGCTCCCAGATAAAATACTCAGCATAGCTGAGAAACCTACCAGGTACAATCCCTAACAAAATCAAATAAACCTCGCAGAGTACTGACTCGATGAACGACAACCACTTTCTTATATACAGGAGCGAAAACATCTCACTTTAGGTTTGAATTTCAACCATCCACCTGTCGGTTTTCACGGCAACTAATTTATTGCTCTCAGGCGCGTATATTGAAAAAGCAGTCCTCTACCATTAATTTTTCTTTCTTGAAATTTATTTATTTGCGGAATTTATAGGTTTAAATTGTTTAAACTATAGTTAACGTTATAAAAAAGAACGACACTTTCGAAAAAGTGGTTAATTTTCATATGAATGTAACTTATTTTGATCAATATATTAAAGCATTATTTTGTTTAAATAAAGTAGAAAAAGAAAATGAAACATTAAATTAAAATAATTATTTTTTGAAAAAAATTAATATTTTAATGAAATTAATGAAATCTGCATTAAACTATAAATAATACTATTAAATTTCATTAACAACTAAGTAATACGTAAACGACTGTTTTTTTAAATATATTTTACAAATTGATATTGAAATTTAGGTAGGGATTTATTACATTGTAATAAATGCATATATTATTATTTAGAAATATTCAAATGTTGCGCAGACGTATAAGGATTTTGAGATTTTTAATTTGAGTGGCACGCGCTGGCGCCAAACAACCCTTTCTATACAACTCTCCATCAGAATATAGTGTTTTTTCCATTGATCATTTCGGACGATTGTTCTCAGTTGTTTTCCACAGCTTCAACAAATCAGTAAGACAATGTAGTAGTTACAATCTAGTAATGCGCTAAAAACGAAACTTAACATTTTATAAGTAAATGTTTATAATGGATAGTGAAATTATAAATTTGTTTATAAACGTAAGTTTTTTCAAAATTCGTAATAAATTTTCAAAAATATTTTTTGTGATATTAATTAAATAAAAAAATATTAAAGTATACTATATTTTATTTTTTATTTTAATTTATTTATTATTTCTTATTTATTTTAATTTCTTGTTTAATTTGATTTATTATTTATATTTGGATTATTATTTAATCATTTAATCATTTGTTTTAATTAATTTTAATATTTTCCTACATTGTTAAAAAATAAATTTAATTTTTAAGTTTTTTTTTATTGTTTATTAGTTTTAAATAAATTAACTTATTGTATATTTTTTCAGGATGGATATCAGTTCCCTGGTACCAGCGGCTCTAACGAATCAGGATTCAAGTACTATAGAAGCTGGATATAATAAATTATCTGAAAATTTACGCAAATTTACACCATTAGCAATCCAATGTGCAATTTTTTGCGGTTCTCGATGCAAATACGAAAATTCAAAGTCATGGCCACCTGTACACATGGCTATAAAAAATATATTTTCCCATTGGTAAATATTGTTTCTCTAATTAAGTAATTATTGAATATTTATTTAGTATCAACTGTACAAATAAATCCTTCCAAAATTCAATTTTTTTATCGCAAAACTTTTCTGGAAGTTAGAAACGAACTAAAGAATGTTTAAAAAATTATCAACAGCAATAAAAGTAAAGATTTTATTTTTTAATAATAATTAATCAAGTAAATTCAAGTTGAGGCGAAGAAAATAATTGAATTTTGGTAATAGTAATATATTTGCCTATTTGAAAAGTAATTTCAATCAAAATCTATTGATTGTAACTTTATCAAATATGCAATAATATAGGCACAACTAATACTGAAAAAAAATCGTTAATGAATTGGGGTACAAAACAATAAAAATACTAAATTATTAAACTATGCGTGTCTGCATGACACTCAAGTATATAAAATAATTGTTATTTTCTGAATTGATACTACTCACTGTCATAAAATATATAATAACAAAAGATAATAAAAATCTATAACTCGTTTATTAATACATTACAAATACTGATTACCATTATGTCATGGCTTTTGTTATTTTTATGAAATAAGACCAATAATATATATACTTTTCAAATAAAAATGTTTTATAAAAAATATTTTTAGGGTGACGGACGATGTTCTTGCAATGGCGAGGCCAAATACAGAACAAATTTCAAAAGATCACATAATCGCACAATTTCAAGGGTGGAGCATAAAAACATTAATAAATTTGCAAACACCAGGAGAACACGCAAGTTGTGGACCTCGACTCGAAAAAAGTGGTTTCACATACAACCCTGGCGATTTCATGAAGAATGGCAGTAAGTTTATGTATTTAAAATATCACATAATTACTCAATATAAAAGAAATTTATATTAATAATTTCAAACGAAACTGAGAGACAAGAAAAGGAAAAAAAACGTGTGAATGAATTTAAAATAATTGAACTATTATTAAATATTTATTTGATTATTTACTTGGCTGAAATAATTTTAATTTGTGATTGAAATAATGTTTGTAAATTGAATTTAAAACTATTTGAATCAAGTAAATTTCTTTCAGTGTAATTAAAATTTTATCATGAAGATTAAAGTTGAGAAAAGCAATCAATTAACTATGGATATTTGTAATTTTTGGAAAAAAATAACATTATTCTTCTTTAAAAAAAAATATGTATGTAAACTAATTGTAGCCCTTGAACAAATAAGAGACAAGATTCATTGTAATATGACTTGCATAGAAATATCCTCATACAGATCGAAGTTAAAACATGCAATGCAGCAAATGTATATACAAAGACAAATGGACTTACTTAGTTTGCAACTCGACAGACATTAAATCAGATTGAACTCATTTGCATTTAAGATATCCCCTCTACGAAACTAATTTGTTTTTTCAACAAAATTTATCGAAACTTTTATTAAAAGGCTATTAATTTGTCATAATGAACAATATGATTGTTCTTCACTAGAAGGACAATTTACATTCAAACAAAAATAATAGACTAAGTTGAACTAATAGACAAACTTTAATATCAATTTAATCTGAAACGATTAAATATTTATTTAACGCACTATATATTTTGAATTCATTATCACATGATTTTAAATAAAAATCTCAAAGTGTTAATAATAATTTTTTTAGGACAAATTCTCAATTTTCCCCTTCTTTGCAAAATGGAAAAAAATTCAATTTTGTATACGATTAAAATTCTTTATTTTCATATTTTTAAGTGCTTAAATCTTAAACAAACAGTTGTAGAAAAAAAATAATCGTAAATTTGATTTTTAAAATTTTAATGAAATGCCCAGTTATTGAAAAATTTTCATTTAGTAGACGGTCAGTAATCGGAGAAATTTATTTTTCAGTTTATTGCTACAATTTTGCATGGAAGGACTATGGAGCAGCAACCATGGAAAAACTTCTAGACATGGTCAAGGTCGTGACCTTTTCTGTGCAAGAAGGAAGAGTTGCGATTCACTGTCATGCAGGTAAATCAATGATTAAACACGCTATTCCGAAACCAATTTGCATTTTTGAACTCAATTAATTATCCGCAAAATCAATATGTAGATATTAAGGTGACATTAGAAATATTAGTGTCATTGAAGATTTATTATTTCCAAATATTGATATGTTTTCACCTAAAATCATAAGTTAAAGAATATTAATTTATAAAAGGAATTTTTTTACATATTATTGCACATAGAAAGCTACATAATTAACATTCAAAATTTTTTAAAAACAGAAAAATATTCAGAAGGTTACAGCAGTGTTTTAACATTTGCATTTTAATTGTAAGATTTGTTAGATTGTTTTTCTAATCATAATTTTTAAATTTTAAATTAGAAATAATAGGTAATGAAAAATGTTACTTTAAAGAGACCCTTAGGTAAATCTATTTTTAAACAAATATTATAATGCCTAGATAAAAATATTTTCCATATATTAAAATGTTCTATTTTTAAAATAAGTATGGTGTGATGTTTCTTTAACATGTTTTTTTAACACAGAAAAAAAACAAATTAAGAAACTAGTATCTACAGAGGATTGTTAGTTCGAAAGCAAATTTCCATATTGATCCACATGACTTAATATCTTCTCTTCACATAAACCTAACTATTTCGATTCTTATCAGAATTTTTGGCTATATTTAGCTATAAGGGCATATTTAAGTCAATCGATTTTTCTTATCATCAGGCTAAAAGGGTTTTTACTAATGACTCTTCATCTTTTACTTTTTCTATTTTGTATCAAATTACTGACTTCAATCACAAAACAAAAACTTTTTTCCTAGAAAAAAGTGTATGTAAACATGAATTATAAATTATTACAATTTGGAGAAAAATGTATTTGTTTTTTTTAGGATTAGGGAGGACAGGAGTACTTATAGCATGCTACCTAATATATAATTTAAGAGTTAGAGCGAAAGATGCGATAAGATTCGTTCGAATAAAGAGGCCTAATGCAATTCAAACAAGAGGTCAAATTTTGTGCATTCAAGAATTTCAGAATTTTGTTCTTCCACAAATGATCGTTTTTCCAAAAACTAATCATATGAGCAATTTAGGATATTGTAGTCTTAAATCTTATCTCAACAGACAGTATAATATTTTACATGGATATGAACAAAGAACATTTAAACAAATACCAAAGGTAAATTTTAATTTTACGTATATTTTTCTGTAAAAATTAACACTTTAAGTGTTTTTCTAAAATATTGATTAAATTGAATGAAAAATTGTTATTAGATTATTTTTGTAATTTGTGAACGGATTTTACAATTGTGTGACTGTCAAGAAGATAATTCACCAGCGGAAATTGAATTTAGAATATCGTCATCTCCATTTACGCAGCGTTTTATTTCGCATGTTTTGGAAAAACTTAAACAACAAGAAGTAAAAATGAAGCATTCATGGACAGATTCATCTCTGAATTTCTCGTATTTAAGTAAGAATACTGAATTAATTTATATTATTGCCTTTCTATTAATAAAAATACATGTAAAAATATAAATATTAAAATGTTAATAATTTTCAGATTCTTCGAAAAGTGATAATAATTCTAATACTCAGGTATCATCTAATGAAACTTTAAACGATGTAACAGATAGTGTATTTTGTATATCACCAGACGCCCCTTCATGTTCTTCCGTATTTCCTGGTAAGAAAAAACTTTAAAAAACAAAAAAAAAAGATTAATATTATAATTTACTAATGGAAATTTTTTTTCAACTTTAAAGCACTGGATGACAATTGCATAGAAGACGTCCTTAGCGATGGTATATGGGGACAAGAACTTTTTGACAATAATTGTTATAAGGAAATTCAAACACATATAAACTTAAAAAATGCCGCACATATGCAAAGTTTCGAAACAATTTCTGCAGATGAGGCTATCAAATTATTACTTTGCAGTAATGAAAATTTATCTGATGAGAAAAAGCGAAAAATACACCATTATCAGGTAAAACATTGATTTTGTTTTAATTACGGATGTCAAAATTCTATAATTATTAATTAATATATTTACTTATAGATCGATTTAAACATTCGTTCCACTGCTTGGCAACGCTTACAGTTAGAAACCGACATTGAAATTTTATCAAGTCTTTTGTACGAATGGCTAGAATCTTTAAAAAAGCCCATTTTGGATACAGAGGCATTAAGTCAAATAGTAATACAAAGTTTTAATCCCAGACAGTGCCTTCAAAAATTGAATCCGTGGATTAGATATGTAATTGAATATCTTATGCGATTTGTATCGCGATTAAGACCTCTGTCAAGAAGCACTCAAAATCTTCTTGTAAAAAGATTGATGGCAGCTATTACTCAACAAAAAGTTTGTATCAATGGTACACTCTACCCAACAAGTGAGTTATTATAAATATTTCTGAAAAGTAGATTTTTAAACGACGAAAAAAAACACAAATTTTATTTCATTTCAGCAAAAGATTTTCAAAAACTAAGATCTGGTACAACTGAAAAATTAACTGAATTTCTTGTTCGGTTATTAAGTCTAATAGAGGAAATAAATACGAAAGATATGAACAATATGTGGCCAACTTCTAAATGGGAAATTTGTAGAATATTGCATGATTCAAAACTAAAAGCAAGCTCAACAACTTTTTTTCCACGTACAATGAACTAATTTATATTTTTATTATAAATCAATATTTATAACAAAGCAAGATTTCAGTCTCCCATTTTTCATATTTAAAAAAATTTTTGAAATACTGTATAAGATTTTACTTTCACATTTTAAGAATTTAAATAATATTAATTACAAATTATAAAATAAAAAATAGATATTTAATAAGAAAAGCATTGAGTCACATTATTTTAATTTATTATTTAATAAAATTAACTTATTATTATTATTTTCATAATAATTATTGAGGAATGATAAATTATTGCGGCAACTTTGTCTATTGTCAATATTTTTTTAGTAAAAATGGAAATTCATGATTTAAAAGTTTAATTTTTAAATGTAAATTAAATGCAATGAGTGATTTATTAAATGTCAATAAATCTCACTATCAGTATTGTCTCAGACCCCCACGTCGCATTCCTGGCTGTATCATTCTATTTGGTGGAGTGATGGAAATATCGAGGTAATCCCCTATAGTAAACCTAAAAAAAAAGTTATTTTAAATAACATTCTATAAAACTGTTATTTTTTTTCGTAAATTTAATCTAGACGATAAAGATTGTTATTTTTTTTTAAATAGTTTCACTACCTAGCTTGTGCAAGAGTTTTATTGTCGTCAGCTCCTTTCTGCCCAGAGCAAGTAACTCCAATTTCCTTCATTCGATAACCAGGTGTTCTTTGTTCTGGAGTAACTAATGAGAAGTCAAAATAAGTTCCTTTGCTTCTTGCATCAGGATTCACTTCTTTTACTAGTCCAGTTATTTCTCGTAAGGTTGCATCCATCCTAAATTAAAAGAGTAATTATTAATAAAAAACTAACAAATTAAGTGCAAGAAATGTAATTAACGAAAAACGAAACTATAAAGTAGGTACATAAACTGAAAAAGACAAATTAGGAATTAAAAAATTTCTATTTAAAATATATGTAATTAGAATATAAATTTCCTTTTAAAATTATTACCATGTGTATATTTGTAATTCGTTCGATGGTACATTTCCTCTACTATATTCCATCATATTATGGTGTCTTCCAGTGTTGCAAAAAACTCGCAACAAAAGTGGACATGTCTAGAGCAAAGAAAGATTCAAATTTCAAGTATAAATTAAGAAATGAATGTAATATTAAATAAAATGACAAAAAACACTATAAACTGCAAATTATTTTAGGTTAGGTGTAATTGTTCTATCAGCAAGTGTAATGATTTTGTCCGAATAAAGTATTTAAAAGAACTCATATAAAAAGTGTTAATTTTGAACTAGAAATGATACCTTTTCTCTGTCAACTGGCTTGTCTGGAAGCTGTTTTTCATCGACGACCATAGATTCAACTGCAGACGCCATTTTTCCGTCATTTACCATCTTTTGACAGCAGACGCCATAAAAGCATTACTGCGCATGACACAAATGTGTTACGTTACAACGGTCTTTTAGAATCCTTTTTTATTCTCAAAATGTTCTTATCAATTTTTGAGATATAAAGTTATAATAAAAGGATTTATTAGTGACAGAGTCGTGTGATAATTATATTTTCTTATACATATATAATTTCACTGATTTAAAGACAGTTTGGCTTCACCATGGAACCCATGGATGTAGAAAATTCTAACGATTCTAACGTAAACAAAGGCCTTATCATTCGAGTTTATATGGAAAACTTTGTGTAAGTATTTTATCAAACTATATTTTTAACATTGTTTTATAATTTTGCAAAAAAAAAATGTCTACTTTTATTAAATTTGGTCTTCTGTATTTCTTTATGAAAAAAATCAATTTGAGGTTAGAATAAACAAATTTTTATTTGTGTGTATTGACTATAGTTGTTTTTAATTAACATTATTAGAAACACATTTTTGAATACTTTAAGCAATT
This sequence comes from Leptopilina clavipes, assembly GCA_001855655.1. Taxonomy (NCBI): domain Eukaryota; kingdom Metazoa; phylum Arthropoda; class Insecta; order Hymenoptera; family Figitidae; genus Leptopilina; species Leptopilina clavipes. The sequence goes on from JUFY01014486.1 coordinate 85,516, forward strand.
ACCTTTTATTTACTTCTATTATAGCACTTATGACAAAGCAGTTTTCATACCAGGGAGGAATTTAAACTTGATAATTGGACCTAATGGTACTGGAAAATCAACAATTGTTTGTGCGATAGTTTTGGGTTTAGCTGGAAAACCAAAAGTAATTGGTCGAGCTGAAAAAATTGCAGATTACGTGAAAGCAGGATGCCAGGAAGCAAAACTCGAAATCGAGTTGTATGAAACTGAGAACAAGACAATTATCATCACTCGAAAATTTACTTCGCATAATACAACAACTTGGTTTATTAACAGAAAACAGGTTTTAATAAAGGATGTTATAGCTATCACTAAGCAACTGAACATCCAGGTTCGACAAAAAACAATTTCTTTTTCTAAATTAATCCCGACACAATTTTTATTACAAAATAATACAATTCTTGTCTCGCATTTCTTTCAGGTTGACAATCTTTGTCAATTCCTTCCACAGGATAAGGTTCAAAGTTTTTCAGAAATGGATTCCAAAATGTTATTATTGGAAACGGAACGTTCTGTTGGAGATCCTCTATTGCTGCAACGTCATGAACAGTTGATTGAGAATCGAAAAAAACACAAAGAAGTAGAAGCTGAAGTTGCCTATAAAAACCGCTCATTAGAAAATAAAGTACAAAGATATGACGGCCTTAAGGATATCGTTGGAAGTATTAAAGAAAAAAAAACTATAAAGAATAAAATTGTCAGTCTTAACCAAAAGAAAAAGTGGATGTTGTATGATCAACAGAGACAACTATTCAAAGACGTAATTATCTGTTTTTAGTTTCATTGTAAAATAAATATATAAATACAATGAAATAAATTAAACTAAATTTATTGTAATGATACATTTCAGTCAAAGAAACAAAGAGACGATGCTGCTGCGCAAATGAAGGAATTAGATGAACAATTAAAACCGATGGATGCAAAAATAGAAAAATTCAAAACTCGCATTAATGTGATACAAAATTCAGTTAGAGATAAGGTATTTTTTTCTTTTGAATATGTTATATTAGTAATTATTAGTTTAAAAAAATCAAATTGATATTTATTTTTTCAATGATATTTCTCTAATAAATATTTTTATTCCTAGACTAGCCAATTCAATGCAAGAATTGGAAAAGTAAATAGAGCCGTGGAGGATATTCAAGCGTGCGAAGATAATATAAAGGATATTGAAAATACTCGTGATAGAAGAATTGAACAAGAACAAGCTTCTGATCAAACAATTAGTGGTCTTCAACAACAAAAGAGTAAACTCGATAATGATTTGCTGTCGATACTTCAAGAATTTGGTTCAGGTAAATATGTAATCTTATTATGTAATTTTCATAAATTGTCAATTTTAAAAATAAAGTTAAAAACGTGAAAAAAATAAATATTTAAAATAATTTATTCCAGAGGAGGCGTTAGCTGAACAACAAGTTAAGGCTTTGCAACTAGTTGATAAACAGAGAAAAATTATCGATAATTTTAGCAAGAATATGACTACTTTAAAATACAAAGACGAACATTTTAATCGTGACCTTCGAAGTAAGTAAATACAATAAGTTTAAAAATTGAAAATGAACAATAGTGTTCTTTAACATGAATTTTACAATAATTTTTATTTATTTTAGATCTTGACAGGGAATTACAAATGGCACGAGCAGTTGATGCTCAACGACTTGAATTGCTTCGACAAAAAAACCCAGACGCTTATAAAGGAGTTCTTTGGTTAAGGGAAAACAGAGACATTTTTTCTGCTCCGGTACATGAACCAATGTTTCTTAATATTAATGTAAAGAATCCAATATATTCTAAATATTTAGAAAGTACCATAAACTACAATGATATGGTTGCTTTTGTTTGCGAAAATTCAAACGATATGAATTTATTAGTTAATTCCTTAAGAGGTCAACAAAAGTTGGTTGTAAATGTTGTGCATTCAGATCCTAATAGGAGAGTGCGAATGAATCCAAATATTCCTATTGAAGAAATTAAGCAATTTGGTTTTGAACATTATCTGATTTCCCTTGTCGAAGCTCCAGAGACAATTATGAAATATATCGTTCAAAACTTTCACCTCGCTAATATTCCAGTTGGATCGGACATTGTTGAAGAACATGTAGATCGCATTCCGGATTCATTAACCTACTTTTTTAGCAGTGAGAACAATTACTTTTAAAACTAAAAACTTCATTAAAATATTTTTATATTTACTATTTTATTTATTTCAGAATCCAATGTTTTTTCCGTGAATAGATCAAAGTACAGTGGTGAAAAATCAGTTCGTCAGAATGCAGTATCGGGAAATGGAATGCTTTCAATTACTACAGATACTGCGAAACTTAATGGCATTCATAATAGGTTTGTAAATTTTTCTAAATGAATTTTATTGCAAGGAAATGTTTTGTTGTTTTTTAAACAATTACTTTCTTATTTCAAGAATAAATCAACTGAAATCACAAAAGGAAGAAGTTGCGCAAGAGATTCATGAAGTTGAAACTCAAATTAATGAAGCGAATGGGCAATTGATTGAGTATCGAAATATCAGAACGAATTATCAGCAAAAAATTGGGCAAATCGAAACTTTAAGGTCTAAAATTCGAATGGCTGCTGAAAACATAAGAAAATTACAGGAAGATAGAATAAGTATTGAGGAAATTGAAGCCATGTACAAATCTGAAATTCATGATGTGATTAAAAATCAAATCGTTCTTTACGGGAAACTGAATACGATCCTTGAAGATTGTTTCGTATTTGAAAAAGTAAACGGTCAAAGTAAACTTGAGCTGAAACTTGAGCAGGAAAAGTTAAGACAATGTAAAAATGAATCACAAGAATTGCGCGATAAATGTGACAATGCGGAAAGAGTATTCAAGCATCTTGAAGAAGAATTGAGACCTCTTAAAAATGAAGTTGAGAATCTTTACAAGGAAGCCTTGGAAAGCACAAACAATATTAATCCACAAGACAAACGTTTTAAAACTTTTAACACTGCTTTTGAGAAACTACCGAATTCAATTAATGAAATTGATGAAGAATTAAGAACCGCAAATGCGAAAGTGTTTTGTATGGGAAAAAACGATGACAGTGAAAACGTATGTCTTTAAACAAAACAAAACTTTAAAAATTTAATACATTAGTAAAACAATTTTGTTACAAATAATAATTGTGAATAAAAATTCTTAATATTCAACTTTTTGATTTAACAGATTCTGAAAGAGTTCGAGAAAATTACAAAAGAAGTGGAGGAATTAAAAAAATCCTTAGAAAAGAAAACTAAAGAACTGGAAACTATAACAAGAGAAACTGAAAATCTTCGAAATCAATGGTTCCCAGTTTTGGAGCAACTTGTTGATAGGATAAATAATAACTTTAGTAGATATTTTTCTGAGATGAAATGTGCTGGAGAAATTTCTCTTACTCATGATGAGAATATTGTAAGTTTTGATTTTTGCTTTTCAATAAAAATGTCCTTTTAAAAATAAATTAATAAATTTATATTTTCAGATGGACTTTGATAAATATGGATTAAAAATCAGAGTCAAATTCCGAGATGTAGATAAATTGCAAGAACTAACTAGAACTCATCAGAGTGGTGGTGAAAGAGCCGTAACTACAGCAGTTTATATGATTTCACTGCAGGAGTTATCAATAGTTCCGTTTCGTTGCGTTGATGAAATAAATCAGGTAATTAATTACTTTAGTACTTTCAAAAATTAGTAAAATTGTGTACATGTATTTAAAATAAAACTATTATATTTTCAGGGTATGGATGCTGTCAACGAACGACGAATTTTTGAACTGATTGTCAATATTACTGGGAAAAGTAATAGTTCTCAGTACTTTTTACTTACACCAAAGGTAATATTTTTGCAAATTAAAAAGAGATTCATCAATTGGAAACAAATTATTATAAATAATGTCTTTTTTAGTTACTGCCTAATCTCAAGTATTCGGAAACAGTGACCGTTCACTGTGTCTATAATGGGCAATTTATGGTTCCTCATGAAGAATTCAACGTAGCTGAATTTTGTCGTTCACGTCAAAGAAATTAACAGAATGTTGAAAATTTACTAACATGATGAAAGAAATTTAATATTATAAGAGGAAGATAAAAAGAAGTTAGAATACATTCCGTTTAAATATTCTAAAAATTTTATTTTAAAGGTATGTGATATTGAGATTTTACATAAAAATTGGACAGTATTTTAAAGCAAACATTAGCTGTAAAAGCTAATTGACATATTATGTGTTAAGAATACTTTAAAAAGTTATAAAGCATACTTTAATCATTAATGTTAAATTATATATTTTTTTATAACACTAGATAAGAGCTTTTATTTTACTAGAGTACCTGTCAAGTTTCTAATTTAATAATGATTTCGTTAATGTGTTTTTATTTAAATTAATATTTGTGTTACCACTGTAAATTTAGAATTTTATCGTTTCTTCCCCTTTTTCTTTTTCTTTTGTGCATCTGGCCATGGGAATCCGCGACAACGTAAAACATCCATAATATTGTGACAGGTGTAATACGCGTTTTCCATCACTTCTTCATTAAAGATGTCCATTGTAAATCTAGCTTTTCCTCCGCTACGTTTACCTCCTCGAGATGTCTTCTTTGATGGTTTGTTCTTCCCTCCATTTCCTGTTTTTCCATTTTTGCCATTCGCTTTTCCATTACCCTTTTTTTTCGACTTTCCTGGTACTGGCATTTTTGTTAAGATGAACACTTGCGTCGATACAATATATTTTTTTTTTATTATTTAAAAATTATATTGTTTAATTTTTGTATTATTAAGTGTTAATATGTAGTTAATTCGTGTCTAATGCGATTCTCCGTTGTACGAAAAAACGAATTGTTAGTTTCTAAAATCGACAAAGCTGTGCTATGCAACCGAAATTTAATCGATAAAATACTAATTTATTTAAAGCTATTTAACTTTATGTCCAAAAGTAATTGAAGCTCCCAATCAAAGAACCGGTTATAACCTATGGCTTTTCAATGCATTATAACCGGTTCTTTGATTGGGACCTTCAATTTACGGGTTTAAAATAAATCAAAATGTTTTTGTTTTTAATTTTTATCTATATGTAAATTAATATCTTTAAGAAAAAGCTGCTGGTAAAAGTTTATATACGTATATAGTATAAAATGTTAAAAATTTTATACACAATAAAGACATATTCTTTATAAAATAATTTTTTATTACTTGTTATAAAATTTTGTTTTAGATATAATTTGCACTAGTTTCATATACCTAATTCATTTTCATATAATAAAATTTACACATATAAGAGTTTAATAATTAAAAAATTTATGTCATTCGTAATTTATGTTATTATTTTCATTTATGTATATGTTAATGTATTTAATTTATCTATATATAATATCTAATTAATTGTTGATTCAATAATTATTTAAATAAATCGCTGTGGAAAAATATAAAATGAATTCTAAAAAAATCGTTATTTTTTATTATTGATAAAAATTTTAAACAAAGGAGTATAAAATTTTTTTTATTTTAGACAGATTATTAATAATAATTGATAACTAGGTATAAAAAAATATAAGTTCATGTGCAAGCGATATATTGTTTTTTATATATAGATAAAGCAGATAAACCAAAAAAGTAGGGTTATAGACTTTTTAAAAAGTGAGGTTAGTTCGTCTGCTTATGCATTCGCGCGCCATAGTTTTATTCTGTTCTAAGAACTCGGAGAGTTCGGGTCGAATTAAACTATTTAATTTTTCTAATGAATTAATTCATTCTAATGAATATTTATAACAAAAGTGGTATTAAAAGACAGGACTATAAAACAATCGAATGTAAATAAAGTGCTTTTTCTCTGTGTGGCCGTGAAGAGAAAAGAAACAAATTACCTCATGGATCGCAGATTCTCTGATTTCTTTTAAAAAGTCAGAAATTAAAAGGTTGCACCCCGCCCAGCGGGCAACCGGCGTCAATTTTTACGTTTGTCAAGTTCTACAATTAAAATTAATTTTTAAAAACATTGTTAAAAGTCAGTGTCAGATTCATATCTTCATGTTTATATGTATAGCTAAATATCTAAAATTTACAACCCTTGTCTATACTAAAAAGTGAGACGAGTTTTCCAAAATGTCCACTGCTCTTCTTGCACTTTTTGCCGTGATTCTTTGTATCCTTTTTAGAATTTTAAATGTTAATAGTGCAGCCCAAAAACCAGCTTTGATATGTCAGGATCAGTCATTCCTCGCCACAGTTCTAAAAATTGCTCCCGTAATCACTGAACCGTAAGTATATTTGTTTGACAGTAAACCATAAATAATACAGATTTTTTTCATAAACATCCTATCATTTTAATTAAAAATTTTTTAAATTGAATTCATGTGTTCTAGAACAAGAAAAAGTAAAGAAAGTTCTCTTGATTCATTATTAAAATCTAGGAAGTTCGTTGAACTTTTTAAAATGACTAATGGACCTCATCTATCTCAAAATTTAAAAAAATTTAAAAATCTATAGCACATCTATGTCTCATTTAAAATACATCTCGAGACTTGCATTTGGAGAAGAGATCTTATTACGTATAGGATTTTTATCATTCAGCATTTTTAAATGATACTTTTCTACTTTTTACTAAACTGCTTCTTAATTTAATTAGTTTAAAAACATTGAAAAAAATGATAAATAATTTCATTTTATGACGCAATCATTAAATGCAAAAAAAGTTATGTTATTGAAGTTTCTGTCATGTGCTTTAAGATAATAAAGCTTTATCTAGTATATTATTTTTACTTAAAACATGAATCATTAAAAATTTGATTGTCAGTATTTATCTTAATTTCGTCTCACAAATAAAAAAATTACATTGTTTGATTAAATTTACTTTGACTTTACATACATGTAATTAGAAGATGTAATCCAACTTTATAGAGCTTGTTCATTTCAATGGATCAACCATTTCTATTTTAAATCCTCATACTATTTTCAAGAATGAAAAAAAGAATTTACTTTCTAAAAATATTTTCTATACTTCTATTGTAAAGCAAACATGAAAGTTGCAGTTCGCAAATATTTAGCTAATGTAAATTTCACCTAAATTGGATGATTTTCTTTCAAATTTTTATATTTTCTTAATTTGTTTTAACTTATTCTAAACGAGCTCCAGAGTAAAGTAGATGCAAATTTTCTTAAAGCGAAATTCACTTATGTAAATCGTTTTTAGAAAAAAATTTTATGAACCTATAAGAATTCCTTTAGATATAATTACAAAAATAGAACTATTTTAATGTCCATAACAATATATTTGCTTTCCATCACAGTATAATAAGCATTTGTATTTTCTGAAATTCTTCTATAAAAATTTTCAGAAAAAACTTTTACTTACAATTTTTATTTTATACGTTAGTTATAACTGTTAAAATGCTTTATTTTCTTATAATGTAATCTACAATCTTTTATCTTCTTTCATGGTCATGCCTAGAAGAAGCGGAAATGGTTAATTTAATAATAAAGTATTTATTCTCCCCTTCAATTTATTAAATTTTCGACACTATCAAAAATCACTAATAAAGTTGATAACATTGATTTAGCATTTTTTAAATTGCAATGATATTTAATACATAAAATATTTAAAATGAATTAAAAGTTTTAAATTTGATTCTTTAACTGTTGAATATAATAAGCATAACAATAGTAATAAGTAAAAAATGTTCATGCCAAATTTAAAGTATGTACATAAAGTGAATCATTTAATAAACATATTCTAATCTTTTTCTTATAACTTAAGTTTTCTTTATGACTCAATATAGTTTAAAAATTAATAATTTTTTCAAGGGTACAGAAGTTAATTATTTAAAAATTTTGTTAGAAAAGTAGATCAAATAAAATTGAACCATTTAATGTATAAATTTGTTATAGATAATTATATTGTGGCGTTATTTCCATTTTATTTATATGTTACGTTGATTTAAGGACTTAAATTTTATGTATATAACTCAGCTTCCTTAGATAATAAGCTATTTAAAACTTTCAACTGTGTTAGAAAATATGCCAGAGCGAGTAATAAAGTAAAAGAATGCATCGAAGAGCGGAAGATATATATACAAAGTAGTATGACCTGCATAACAATTCGATTAGCTAGCATTCAATCTCTGATCATATCAAACGAAATTAAGGACATGTCCTTTACTTTCAGGTTTAATTAATATATAAACTTTTGCAATTTTTCTCAATTCTTCCATTTGAAATTCAAAATGCTTTTAAAATTGATAAATTACACTGACAGATTGATTAGTACAAATGATTAAAATTATTATAAGAGTTGGATAACTATATATTTTAGCTCAGAACAAATGGAATTCATTCTATATATTTTTTGTATATTAAAAGTAATTTTTTTCAAGAATTCACTTTTATTTTTTGCATTTTTCTAATAATTAATAAACCGTAAATTTCCTCAAAAAACTAGTTTGATTTTTTTCATATCTTTAAAATTATATTTTTAAAAAACCGGTTATTAATATTACACTATCTTCAATAATTATTACTTTCATTACTCAACTTTTTTAAATACGATGACACGAGTGGGATAGTTTTTTCAAAGATTAATCATTTATTAGCAAATCAATAAACTCTTTTTGTCCAATTATAGGAAGAGTAATTTGATTAATTAGTCACATCAGTTTAATAAAGATAAAAATAGTTGTATTACGTATATATTTTCCTTCCACTGGAAATCTGAAGAAACTAATTCAATGAAGCGTCAATTTATAATTATATTTAATTTTAGTTAAAGAAAAATAAACTACCTTGAAATATTTTTATAAATACTTTTTACGATTCATTGCGCTTTTTAAAAGTAATTTTAAAGAAATTGAATTTCAGCAAAGGAAATCTAAATTGGTTAACTTTATCTCAATGAAATGATTTCCGGATTTAAAGTGAACAATTTTTAACAATTGATTTTATTCTAAAGTTATATAAAAATTGATGGCTTACTTATTTTTTTAAATCCTGTACAAATTTTAATGATATTTTTCTATATTATATTTATTTTATTTTTAAAAAAACAAGAATTAATATTATTATTATTATTATTATTATAAAAAATGGTTAATTCCGATAATGAAAGTAGGTTATTCTGCAAAAATAATCATTAGATAAAATATTTATAAAAGAATATTACATTAGGATAAGTCAATATTTCCGTGAATTAAATTCAAATATTTACATACAGTAAATTTGTAAAATTTCGAGTAAATAAATCGATTTTAGTTAAGATGATAAAATCTCACATTATAAGAAATTTTGTAAATATAAATAAACTAATCAATTTTTTTATTGTAAAGGATCAAACTTTCAATTTATACAATTTTAATAATTTGCTAAACTAGTTTTTGATAATGCGTAAAAGCCGGAATCGATTTCTTTAAATGGAGCTTCTTGAATTTTCAAGTAAGAGACTTTAAAAATGTGAAGGGAACATGTATACCCGATTTTCTTGTATGTGTTTGCGATACTTTACGTGTAATATGTGAATAAAGTACAAGTTCTTATATGAAGTAGGAATAGGCAGTCAAGTGTAAGGATTGATCAACTTTACTGACCTAGACCTTGACGAAAACGAGTTTTCTTTGATTATTCTTGCCTATAAGAACACGTGGTTTTAGCCTTTAAAAAAAATGCCTTATGAGATATGTACTCATGAAATGAACTATTACACGTATAACAGGAAAGAAAATTAAATTGCAGGAAAAAATTTTCATACGAAATTTTCATTTTGTATAACTGTTTGAATTTTGCCATTAATTTTATCTGAAAAAATTTTGTAATAACTCTATAATTTGTTTCTTAATTGAAAAACTCATTTTGTTTTCTTGAGTTGAATGTTTAGAAATTTTAATTTATTTTCTCATATGCAACATTAATTCCTCCGCTACTTGAGATTACATGAAATTAATGGAAATTATTATATACTTCTTTTATTTTCTCTTCTGTATCGTCAAATAGTTAGTACTTTTTTTCTATTTATAAAAGACCTGAAAAAGAAATTATATTGTGTAATATTATATCTAAAATCAAAGCCAACCTCTTTTAATTATTCATTATTATATAATATATATTTTAATAATTATTATTGTTACAGTTATAAACCAACCAGATTGTGGGGCTTTAGTGGACACGTGCAAACCATTGTTCATAGTATAATCGGAAGAGTACGATGTCCGTGGCCTATTGGAGAACGAGTTTACATTGGTTTGCCAGATGAAACCACACTAACGTATGATCTATATGAACCTTTAACTACTGGTCATGAAGGTATTAAAAAAAGATACAAATCTTAATATCACTTTAATTAATTAATAATTTTTTCAAAATTACTTCGTGTTAAAAAATTTTTAAACATATAACGATAATTAATTGTTTTTTCTTGTTAATAACTATTTGCAAAGGGATAAAGTTAAATGTTTAAATCATAAAATATTTCTCGTTTCAGATGACGTGACAATTGCAATTTGTCCAGGAATAGGAAATAGTTCAGAAAGTGTCTACATACGAACATTTGTACACTTTGTTCAATGTCATGGTTATAGATGCGCTGTACTTAATCATGTCGGTGCTCTCTCTAGTGTAAAAGTTACTGCACCTAGAATTTTTACATACGGTAAATAAATTGTCGCCTAAATTATTAAACATTGGAGCAAAAACTAAAAGTTTATTAAATTTTTAATTTAAGAATTTAAACAAAAATTTATTTAACAATAAATAAAAAATATAATTAAAGTAAAGTATGTAATAATTAAATTTATCGTTACAGGTCATACAGATGATTATCACGTAATGCTTCAGGATTTAATAGAAAAACATCCAGAAACACAAATAGTTTGTATAGGATTTAGCTTAGGTGGAAATTTAGTAACCAAATACATGGGAGAAAGAGGCTCTAATAAGATGTCACATATCATTGGTGGCATTTCCGTTTGTCAGGGTTATAATGCCATCGAGTAAGTAATCAAAAATTTGCATTATTAAAGAAATATTATATCATTCAACAAAACAGGAGAAAGAGAATTAGAAAATAGTATTTAAAAATGATTATCCTAACTAATAGGACTCTTTTTTTTGCAGGGGTTCAAAGTTTTTATTGAACTGGCAAAATTTTAGACGTTTTTATCTGTATGTCATGACGGAGTCTGTTAAAAATATCATTCTCAAACATAAACACGTTCTTTTATCCGAAGACGTTAAGCAGAGACATGGTTTGATTGAGAAAGACATCGTTTCAGCCGCAACTTTACCAGAATTGGATGAAGCTTACACGAGAAAGGTATGTGATTTTTACCATTTTTAATTAAGTACCATAATTTTTACCATTCTTTTTACCTATAATTATTACCTACCTTTCTACAGGTGCACAATTTTAGATCTGTGAAAGATCTCTACAAATGGAGTAGTTCTCAATATTATCTTGACAATATTGCAACACCAATGGTGTTCATTAATGCTGTCGATGATCCAATTGTTCCTGAAATGTTGCTAAATTCCATAAAAGATTTTGCTGGTAAGATTAAATTTATATATCTTACAATTAGTTTAATTGTCCACTGTATTTATAACTTATTCAGTTTCAATTTTCAAAATTGTAGCTAGTCACCCAAGTTCCTTGTATGTTGAACTGGCTCATGGTGGTCATCTGGGTTTCTACGAAGGAGGTTTTCTTTATCCAAATCCAATAACCTGGTTGGATCGGACACTTGTTGCACTTGTAGGGGCTCTGACTTTAGCAAACGCCGACAGAGAATTGAAAGCTTCTTAACTGTATAGTTAATATTTATTCAACCAAATTAAATTTTCCTGATTGTGAAAAATGCCAGGTAATCTATAATGCTCTAGCGCTTAAGCGACTCGAGTCGAGATTTCTGCAAAAGTGACTGAAACTAAAAAGTGCTACGGTTAGTTTTTTAAAGTCTAGAAATGGATAGAGATCTAAAGAGTTAATTTTAAGAAAATTATTTAAAGTAAATTTTTTTTACTTTATCAGACGCACTCTCATATCCAAAATGATTTCTAACTGTTTGATTGTCTGCAATTTAAATGCATTTATGAAATTTTTCGGAATTCAATCAATGAAAAAAAAATTTTTTTTTGTTTCAGACTTATTTTTAATTTAAGATCTCTAAAATTTGTGTAGATTTGTTTCTAAGAGAAGGCATTGCCACGCGAGAATCGTATTACTTAGGTCTTTGCTGTATTAATGAATACACAAAACTGATGTAATTCTGCTCAATGCAGCACATATTTTTGCAACTATAATTAAACAATTAAATTTACAGTAAAGTTTTACCGAGTTGTTATCGCGACTCGACATCTGTGGAACGGAATCGTGTCGCTTGAAGAAAAAAAAAGAAAGAAAAGTCTTGTTAGGGTTTCTGTTTTTGTAGCCATTATATGCCATGAATGATTGAAATTGTTTAAATAGTTAAGTAAAGATGAGTTTATTTTGTTACCAAAAAATATATAATTTAATTTTATCAGTTTGATTTCGCAAAAAGAAATAAATCTATTTTCAAAAATTATTATTTCTACATCGAAAAGATGTCATGTGATCCTTGTATACTGGTAGAAGAAAGGGGTAGGAATGCTAGTTTATTGAAAAAACGGTGCGTTTATACATATTTTATAATGATAAGACAACTTCCTTTTGAATAAGGAAAAACAAATAGTATTTATTTTAATTAGAATTAACGTATGTGATGATTACATTTTCTCGCCTCAGCGCTGTTGATGACGCGCAATTTGATTATCAATATTTAAGTAAACTCCTTGTAACTTAGGGATTTTTTATTCATCTAGATGATATATGTACTTTAAAATACACAGTATTAAAATCACAAGAGCAATTTAAATAGGGGCCAAGGGTGTGAACCTTTGATCTACAATGAAAAAATTTTCAAATTGAACCAAAAATTATTGCTTTAACTTAAATGTGAATTTGAATTTCACTAAAAGTTGTTTTATTTTTTTGAAAGATGAACAAACTTTTTGATATATAATTTAATTTTCTCTTTTATTGATTAAATTTTATCTCATACAGATTAAAAATCAGAATAAACTTTTGCTTTTATAACAATAAGGAATTTTTTGTATTTCGAATTTAAAAAATTTTTATTATTTATAAATCTTTAAGATAAATCACTTACGGCATTTTTCATTGTCCAGTAGTGCATTCTTGACAGTTTTTTTTTATTTAAAGAAACCTGATAAACTAAAGATGAATGTATCCAATTACGAAAGTTTGTAATTTTTTGCTTGTGGCACGTTGAACGATTATTGTTAAAATGGTAGAAAATTTAAGATTTTTTAGTTGGCAATTGCCATGTATAACACAAACAAATTTTTAACAGGGAATCTTGTAATGTTAATAATTTTTGACATTTATATATGTATAGTATACCTGCTGTTTATTTAGATTGAACGAATGTGTTTGAATGGCAGTGTTTAATGCATTATTAATTTCATTTTTAAATGAATAATTTAAAATTAAAAGATTATAATTTACATAAAGTCCAAACAAAGTGTACTTTCATTACTACGAAAAATATCTTTCCATCAATTTCTGATGCAAATACTCTTTATAAGTTATTTTGAAGAAAACCTATGTTTTCTTTCAATTTTACGTCAAAAGTAATTATTTTTTAGACTGATTAATGCATTTAAGGCCTAAAAAATGAAGATTAAAAAAAGATTAAAAAATATAATTGAAGTATTTTCTTTTCAAGTTCATTTTCAAAGCATTTACAAAGATATTGTGATTTTAGTGTCCAATGAAACGAAAGAATTTTACGAAAAATGAAAGTAAAAATTTGAATTAATTTCATTAAATTGAGTCTCATGAAAGTGTTCACTGCCTTACAAAACATTTTGGAGAACTAATTATTTTGATAAATTCATATTTATTTTTATTGAATTTTTATTGAATATTATTAAATAGTATTAAAAATTTAAAATAGTATTAAATACCGTATAAAATATTATTTTTCTAAAATTGCAAGTTGGTTGTTATATGGTAGAGAAAAAATTAATTACTATTCTAGACTAAATTGCAATCACTGATAAACATACTTTAACGACACACCAAATTAATTTCATAAAGCTATCGAATTATTTCTTCAGTGAACATTTATATGAATTTATCAAAATTAGTTTACAAATTCAGAACAACTACAGTGTTTGTGTATATTTCTGTTAATTTCTGATAAAAATTATCAAAAAATAAAGTAAAAGATATTTAAACTCAGTGTGATTTTTTCAATAAGCCTGAATTTTTCTATACAATTGTTTTCAAATATTCTACTATTTTTTGGTACATTGAATTGTTCTTTGATTATTGAATTACTTCATTGGCTAAATATAGTTTTTTAATCATCATCAGATGTTCAATTATTTAATTATATGAAGTACCTTAAAGTGATATTACAATTAGGTAATAAATGAGATAATTATGAAACAAAATGTTGACAATGGAATCAGCAAATTTTATTACTAATTCACAAATCGAAATCAATGATTTATGAAGATAAATCATTGACAAGCAATAAGTTTGATTTATTGTTCAAACAATGGGGGTTCAATAAACTAATATGCATACAGTCTGTAACTAGAACGTAAACGAAGTGATTGATAAAATAAAGCTAGTAGTTAAAGACACATTTAGTCAAACTCGTGGAATTCAGTATTCATCGAGCAAGAGACAACTCAAGACCTGAAACGATCCTCACCATAGAAAGTGAACATTAAAGTATTTAAAATGTCCTTGAGTCGAATAATTGCCCTTTCAATTTTATTCAGTACAAAATGGGTCATTGGCATCCCAGTGGTAGTGACTCGAGATATTGACGATTATTGGACCAAAAGAGCTAATTTTATCCGAGAAGAAGAGAGTGTTGCCTTCGGAGGTGATGTCCCTTTGCAGAAAAATGAATTTCTCATGAATTTCACTCTCATGTCCGCTAAATTCATGGAAATTGATGAAGGTTTGTTTAATTTTTTATAATAGATAGTTAAGAAAAAATTATTCCATTTTTTATTTCACATTGTTTCTTCTTTATTGTTTCTTTAGAGTATTCTTGGAGTTTCAAGAATCGACGATAAAACGATTTCTTTACTTATTAAAACTTTAAATTGAAAATTACTAAATTTTTTAATTTTCATTAAAAATTAAAATTTAATATTTGTCAATAAAACTGGAAAAAAGAAAGTCGTTATTTTCAATAAACAGATTTTAATTTATAATAATGTACCTGATTTAAGAACAACTTTATCTGATAAATAATTAATCAATCGATTAAAATTTCTGTTTCTTAGTACAATAGTTTTAAATAGTGATTTATTGTTTTTTAGGTTTTGCAGACCAGGGAAAGTTTCTTCCCAGATCGAATTTTCTACAAGTAAAAGATAAAATAGAAAAGTCCAAAGTTTATCAAATAATAAAAAAAATGCCGAAAGGAGCAATCTTGCATGCTCACGACTTAGGACTTTTATCTCCAAATTATGTTTTGAACAACGTCACTTATCGTGACAATCTTTATGCTTGTGAAAAGAATGGTCAACTAAAACTAATGTTTTTTAAAAATCCAAACAAAGATTGCAAATGGAAATTACTCAGCAAACTGAGACAAAATTCCACAAAAGCCATGGAAATTAATAAAAGAATTCAACGACAAATGTCAATGGTCACAAAGCATCCCAGATATCCTGATAGCGATAAGGCTTGGATCAAATTCCAAAGTATTTTTGAATTTCTTTTCCCGTTTCTCACATACAAGTATGAGTCAGATTGATTTTCAAAAATTTACAAAAATTCCTTAATATTCAACTTTTATTTGTTTTCTAATTTTCAATTTATTTCTTCTATTTTTTTATTTTTATATTATTAAATTTAATTAGTTAGTATTAATTAATAAATTTGATCTTATGGCGTTTTTTTAAATTCAATCTAAATAATATATTTTTTTTTTATCTTCAGACCCGTTTTCGAAGAATATTATTACCACTGTCTTCAGGAAATTTATGACGATAAAGTATTGTACATAGAATTGAGAACAATCCTCCCCGATTTATTCGAATTGGATGGGAAAGTTTACAAAAATTCACAAGTCATGCAAATCTTAAAGGATGTTACGGACAGGTATTTCGTTAAATAGTATGTAACTAATCAAAATATTGTTATGGTATTTGCAGATCTATTTTCCATTATTTATCTTTTACAAATTTTCAAACATACTCTAAATTTTCATTTCTCGTAAAAAAATAGTTTTTGGATTTATTGTTTTAAACTGAATTTCTAAAAGAATAATTTAAAAATAACTATTAATTAATGTAAATTATTAGTATTATTATTTTCATAAATATTCAAATATTTTAATGATAATTGCTTTATTGACAAGTTAATCACATCTTTTTCAGATTTACGGCAACTCATCAAGATTTCATCGGTGCGAAAATAATCTATGCTCCAACAAGACGTGTTGATTTGAATCAATTGAAAGAATATCTGGAAAATGCAAGACAATTGAAAGACGATTTTCCATCATTTATGGCCGGCTTTGATTTGGTCGGACAAGAAGATAAAGGAGGTCTTTTAATTGACTTTGCTGATCAGTTGCAAATTCTTGGAAAAGACATTCCATTCTTTTTCCACGCAGGTAAAACACAAAAACTTTATAGTACAAATATATAATAAAATTAAATTGGTAAAAATCAAAAGAAAAATATTAATTTTCTCTTTTACACAGGAGAAACCGATTGGTATGGACTCAGTACAGATCAAAATCTCATTGACGCGATATTGTTAAATACAAGAAGAATTGGACATGGGTAACAATTTTTAATTTAAAGGAAATTAATTTTATTTTTTAATTAATTCTTTAATTAACTCAATTTTTCCAGATATGCCTTATTGAAACATCCAAAAGTGATGGAGTTAGTGAAGGAGAAAAATATCGCAATTGAAGTAAATCCAATTTCTAATCAGGTGCTATCTCTCGTGGGAGATATGAGAAATCATCCTGCCACTTTTCTCTTTGCTGAAAATTATCCCGTCGTGGTATCTTGCGATGATCCTGGACTTTGGGGAGCAAAAGCATTAAGTTTCGATTTTTACGAGGCTTTTATGGGTATAATGTCGCGGAATTCTGATCTGAGAGCTTTAAAAAAGCTCGCTTTAAATTCAATTACCTTCAGTATGATGACAAATGATGAAAAATCATCAGCTTTACTTTCTTTTGAGAAACAGTGGCAGGAATTTCTTCAAGTTTCAGAAAATAGACATTTTTATGAATTGTAGCAAATTTATATAAATTAATTTATATTATTAATTATCAATTAATTGTCATAGTATTATCTTATAGTAAGATTACAATTATAGTTGTAAATTTAGATATTATTTTTTAGTTTTTCTTATTCTTCATTACTATATAGGTATTGAATTCATTTGTTCTTTATATTCAACCAAATACTCATGTCAATTGCTATACAATTTAAAACGATATAGTAATAAAATATTTTCACATAAAATTATTTGAAAATTTCCATTTAGAACGTAAATAGAATCAAAAGTCTTCTAAAGTTCTAACAAATTGATGACTTTTTAGTAAATCTTTCTATTTCTATAAAAAACTTTAATTAAATGGAAAATTTAATAGAATAACCAACAAATATTGTAAAAACTTAAAATTAAATATCTTTTTAACATGTCTCATTTACGATTAGAAAAATAGGGTTTCTTACACAAAGAGCTTTATTCAAGTTGATAGTCTATAATTGAGACATTTTAATTATACCTGGATCAAGTTTCTTTGTAATAATGCTTCTGTTATCGCAAATGACTATGTTTAGCGAACAAGTTTAAATAAAAAAATGTAAAAAAATTATTTGACAAAAACAACAGGTGAGAACATGTACTTTTTAAAAATTTTGATAATGAAAAATTCTTTTTATTTCACAAAGAAAATTGTATTAATATTTTTCACTTTGATAAGTTGTAATAATTAAGCATGAAATACGGTTTTAAAATGTTTTTTTTCATTTAAATGATTATGTTAATGAATTGATTAATGAAAGCAAATAATTATAGTCATTCTAACTCCCGTATATTTTATTTTTATCAAGGTTGTCATCTTGATATTTTATATCTTTGTCGTAAGTTGCATTCTCACGAAATTAAGTATAAAAAGGAAGTTAAAGCCATAATTCTAGTTGCAAGAGAACTTAGTCTTCATCGGGCTTTCAAATGAAAAGATACAATTTTTTAGGACAGTGATTTTACAGTAAATATTTATCAATAAAAATGATAGGAAGACGAGAAATGTTTCTTTTCATTATATGTTTAAACTTAATCATTGTTACTGTACCGCGAGAAATTGGTGATTTTCGAAGAAAATTTTCCGAAATACTTCCATCGGAAATTATTGATTCAATTAAACAATCTCTTGATTTAATTAAAAATAAGAAAGGTGTCATCAATGATGATTTAGAGGAAAGTGTAATAGGTTTGTATTTATATTTTTAATTATAAAGATTGAATTAAATTAAATTAAAAAGATTTTTAATAAAACAAAAATTAAATATTGAATAAAAAATATTAATAAACAATCTCATGAAATTATAATGTTTAATGAAAAAATTCCCGTTTTTCTTTATTTGTATAAAAATTAAAAATAAATTCTTAAGACATTGAGGACAATAATGTAATTGAAAAACCCGATAAAATCGAAAAGGGTTTAAACAAGTTTAATTTTCAGTTTCATCAAATGAAGATATTCTCAAAGATGTCGCAAAAACTGAAGAAGGTACGTATGTTTCTTTAAATATGTTTTGTGATTATATTCAATTTCATTATATTCAATAATTTTACTAATTCTTGACAAAAATTTTCAGTTCCAGATAAAAATGAAAATTTAAAACCCAAGAAATTTGATGAAGGTTTGTGAAAAATGTTCATTATTATTTTCATTTTTTATGTCGGTTATTTATTAATTTTATTTTTATACCTATTCAGACTTATCAAAATAAGAAAAATTGAAAAATTAATTAAATTATGCATGGATAAACAATTGATAACCATTTTTTTAATTTTTAGAAACTAAAATTGGAGACGAAATTGATGAAGATTCAGAGAATGATGATAAACGTTCGTATTTGTGCATTTTTTTAAATTATGAAATAAAATAAAGCATTTCATTTATTCATTCACCATAATAAATAAAGTATATTCTTAATCTTTAATTAATGTATGTAGTAGCATCTATAGATGTTGATGATGAAAAAGAAGAAGAAGAAGAAGAACCATTTGAAAAAGTCGACGATTCTGAAGCAAGTTCGTATCCAGCAATAATTTTTAATAGGATTAAAATACACAACGATCGAATTATTGCCATGTTCAAAATTATTTTTTAATCACATATAAATCAGTGGGAAAATATTTAATAATTAAAGTATTAAAATTATTTTCATAAAGTGAAAAAAATGATAAAAAATTGAATACTTATCAATAATTAGGTCATGGTGTATTATATAATAATTTTAATACCGTCATTTAGAGGAATAAATTCCAAATACTAATATAATAACAAAGAATGAATAAATTTTTTTTCAATGTTAAAAATGAAAGTATAAAATAACTGATGCGTAAAAGACGCACCTCTAAGTTTATAATTATCTCTCCCCTTTCATAAAAATTTACGTAAATTAAAAATTTCATGACTACAATGAAATTTTTTAAACTGTTATGAATATTATCGTCTAATATTAAAGAATGTTTCATGGTTTTTTTCTTTTTTTTTTACTTGTAATCTTGCGATTATGCTTTCATTATGGTTAAAATTTATTTATTAATTTATTAAATAAAAATTCGCAGCTTTTAAAACGAATCGCGATAATTTAATGCAAATAGAAGAAGATATGGCTTTCGGATCAGATGTCATTTTACATGATGACGAAAAAACAGTAAATGACACACTTATGGAGGCAAAATTCAAAGAAATTGACATAGGTATGTATTATTACATAAAGCTCTACTTTACAGGTAAAAAATTGTTAAATTTTTGCACGGGTGACTTAAAAATTGTTATATAAAGGTTTCGCCGATGAGGGAAAATTTCTTCCAAGAGCTAATTTCCTTCGAGTAAAAGATAAAATAGAAAAGTCGAAAGTTTTTCAAATGATAAAAAAAATGCCAAAAGGAAGTCTACTGCACGCACACGATGTGGGCACAGTTTCACAGGAATTTGTTTTAAATAACATCAGTTATCGTCCAAATCTCTATGTCTGCGATTCAAATGGAAAATTAGAACTGAAATTTTTTGAAACACCTGATAATAAGTGTGATTGGCGATTGTTGAGTGATTTACGTGAAACACCTGAAAGTGAAGAAGAAATTAATCAACGAATTCAACAACACATGTCCATGATGACTGAAAATCCCGAGGATGACTATCCGGATGGGGATAAAGCTTGGATGAAATTTCAAAGTCTTTTCGAATTCCTTGGATCTTTTATGAGATATCGGTAAAGTATTTGCAATTAACTTTTCCATAAAAAAGAATAATTAAAAGAAATGCTAAAAAAACGATTGAAAAGTAAAATACAATTTAATTTTTTAAATACAATTTTTTAAAATTTAGTTATATTTTTTAGAATCAAATAAATTGTTTTAAACATATTTTTTTGCAATAAGTGCACTTTTGATTACAGACCAGTTTATGAAGACTATTATTATCAGTTGCTGCAGGAAAATTACGATGACAAAGTGTTGTATATTGAACTCAGAGCAAGTTTACCAAAAATTTACGAATTAAATGGAAAAATTTACAAACCAATAGAAGTTGCAAAAATCATTAAGGATGTAGTTGACAGGTAAATTATTTTCACTAAAAATTGCAATTATATCATAAATCTTAATTTTTTATATGCAGATTTGTAGAAGATCATTCTGATTTTGTTGGAGTTAAAATTATTTACTCTAAACGACGATTTATCACCAATGAAGAATTGCAGAAATATTTAAAAACTTTTCAACAATTGAAAGATGCTTATCCAAACTTTATAGCAGGTTTTGATCTCGTTGGTCAAGAAGATAAAGGACTTCCATTAAAAAATTTCACAAAACAATTAAGAACATTGAGAAATGAATATCAAGCATTCTTTCATGCAGGTGAGACAAACATTTTTTTCCTTTCTTTAGGTACTAAGAAAATTATCATTAAAATTCATAAATTAATAGAAAACAATACAGCATGAAACATTGTTTTGCAGGTGAAACCGATTGGAATGGTCTCAGTACTGATGAAAATTTAATAGACGCTGTTTTATTAAATACGAAAAGAATTGGACATGGGTAATTTATTAATTTTTCACTTCAAGAAAAGAAGGATAAGTTTTGAATATTTCTAAACAGCAAATCTAATATCTTCATTTGACCCAAAAAAAAAAAATTGTAAATCCTAGTCGCAAAAAATCATTAATGTTAACGATTTGAATATTTATTTCCAGTTATGCTTTGCCGAAGCATCCAAAAGTGATGGAACTCGTCAAGAAAAAGAATATTGCAATAGAAGTGAATCCAATTTCTAATCAAATTTTGAATCTCGTCGCTGATCTCAGAAATCATCCCGCTAGTATTCTTTTCGCAGAAAATTATCCTGTTGTAGTTTCCAGTGATGATCCAGGTCTTTGGGATGCACAGGGTTTAAGTTACGATTTTTACGAAGCTTTTATAGGTATTATGTCGAGAAAGGCAGATCTTAGAGCTTTAATTCAACTTGGTTATAATTCAATTACATACAGCGCAATGAATAATGAAGAAAAGCAAAAAGCTTTTAATATCTTTAACAATCAGTGGTCAGAATTTGTTGAAAATTTCGACGAAATGGAATATTAGTTATTAAAAAATAAAAGATTCCGATTCAAAGGAATAACCATTTAAAAAAATCCAAAAATTTTTTAGTGTTATGTTTGAAAATTTTTAATATATGGAGACTGCGCGTAAACTTTCGTTCATCCGTAGATATTTATAAGTTCTTCTCTCATTTTACTTTCCATGCGTGAAAAATTTTTATTTAAGAACCACAAATCGTAAAATTTGCAGTAAAATAAAAGTAAATAATTATTGTCCTTGTAACACACGTGTATTTTAATGTTATCAAGGTTGTCATTTCAAAATTTTTATATATTTACTGCAAGTTGTATTCTCACGAAATTAGGTATAAAAATTTGAAGCTATAATTTAAGTTGAAGCAAGACCTTCATTGGACTTTCACGAAATACATCGAAAACAGAACTTTAGGACAGTGCTTTTCAGCAATTTTTTTTTAATAAAATGATTGATAGACGAGAAATGTTTCTCTTCATTTTGTGTTTAAAATTCATCATTGTTGTTACTTTACCACGAGAAATTGGAAATTATCGAAAAAATTTTTCTGAAATACTCCCTTCGACAAATATTGATTCTGTTGAAAAATCTCTTGACTCAATTACAGAGGAAGGTGTCAGTGATTTACCATCTACAACTCTAGGTTCGGATTTATATATATTTTTTATTAAAAACTTTTGCCCGTGTGATTAAATAAATAAATAGATGAAATATTATAAATATCCAAATTTTTAA
>JUFY01014493.1:10474-24102 GCA_001855655.1 Leptopilina clavipes
GTGAAAAGTTACACCTATAATTATACACAGACCAGAAATTATTGTCGTAATCAGGTTCCACATTTGTGTATTTGCATTCTATGTATGCATATTTGTGTGTTGCATGAGTGTCCAGAGAGTTGGCACGAAATCCATTGCAGCAAAATGTACATATATCTTATTGGTATTTGTATGTATACTAACACAAATAGAAGTTTGGAATATACGTTCGTTGAGGAGGTATCAACCCCAACAATATTCAAGTTCAATCATATATACAATACAGTTTCACTCCTCTATTGCAGGATATTAAATTACTTTGAACGATATTTAAGAAATGGAATTTAACTTTTACTGTAGTTCAAAAGTTCATATATGGGTATAATTTTACCGCATATTTCACTATATATTTCATAAGTTTTCAATAAAAAATTACCTCATTTTCAAAATGAAAATTCCAAGTATTCTTGATGAAGTATTCCAACAATGGCTCTATTACTTGTTTTCTAAAAAAAAGTACAGTTCTTCTGATTGGTTACTTTGAATAATTAACACGCGTGCGTGAAAAACATAACCTCGTCAGCCCCCCCCCCTACCCAAATTTCTATACCGGTAATAGAGGATTAGCCATCAGAATTATGGCAGTAATTAAGGGTAATTTCTTATTTCAGTATAATGCTCTTGAATTGAATTTTTTGGTTCTTGTCAAAATTTTTGCCCTGGAAATTATTTCTTGAATATTCAAGTAATATAATTGTTAATACACGGAAAGAAAGTTTGTATCAAATTTTATAAAAGTATTTTACAATATTGTAGGACAAAATGCACCAAAGGGAAATTTTCATATCAGAAATACTAAACTTTAAAAAAAACTTAGATGAAATTTAGTAAAGTTATATCTAATATTAAATAAGTTTAACAAATTTTAATAAAAGTTATATTAAAATTTGTTAAATTTGTTTAACAAATTTTAATATATAAGTTATATCAAAATTTGTAAAACTTATTTAATATTAGAAATTACTTATTTAATATTAGATATAACTTTACTAAATTTCATATAAGTTTTTTTAAAGTTTAGTATTTCTGATATCAAAATTTCCCTTTGGTGCATTTTGTCCTACAATTAAATACTTTTATAGAGATACAAACTTTCTTTCCATGTATAAATATAGAAATTTATTAAGATTTTCTTTTTACTGTGTTCCAAGCGCATACATATTAATTGTCATGTCTGTTAATGGATTGTTCGATTTTTCTGGACATATAAAGCTTTATATACCGTATCTAAAATTCAAACGATATAAACTTTAATAAGTTCATACGTATAGTTACTGAACATGAAAAGAAGTTAAGAGTTTTGCTTGAAAGTTATAATAAAACTTTTGGAGAGTGATGAATTTATCTTTCAACACACATCAATCGATATTGCAATTTTACGATCCTTATTTGCTCGTTATAAGACGTTGATTTACTTGTTTGTGCTCGGTATACTGTTAGGGATTTATCTTTTCCTTTGTTTTTTCAATATAGTGTTTGCAATATACAGGTTGTTCGATTTTGAAGTTAAAAATTTATGGTTACACGAGGTCTGGATTTTTAAAGAGTCTATAGATCATTGCATGTATGAAAACATAATTATAATACAGTTTTTTTTGTTTGGTTATTGTCTAGTACACAGAAAACCTAAAGGGATCAAAACGTTGCAAAATGATATGGTGCTTTCTTGGATCATTCTAGAAATTGATCCAAAAAGCTGTATCATTTTGCAACGTTTTGATTCCTTTAGGTTTTATTAATATTTCCAAATTTTAGAATCTTAAAAACTGCCTTTTTTTTCTTATTTAACAAATATCACAAATTATGCGGATTTAATGTTCTCTTTTTCTCTTATTTCTCTTTGTATTTAAAAAGAATAATTCTTTGCTGATAAGCAACAAAAGTATATACAATTTTAAGTTGCGTTTGTTAAAAATTACGGGAAAAAATTAGAACTAAAAATACATACAAAAATAATATATGCTTCAATGATTTCAGTTGTGTAAACATTTTTGTGCGTCTCTTAAAATTGTGTATACATATAGGACGATGATTCCTTTCTTGAACGCAGGTTTCTATAATATTCAAGGTTAAAACCTTCTTAAATATTTCTTTCTATGGAAAAGAAATAGTAGATTATAGTTCCATCTTTGTTAAATGTTTCTTCTTATTGGAAACAAGTGTTTTTCATTTATTGCTAAAAATGCAACAAGTATTTTTCTATTGTCATTAGTTATAGTTAACATAATAAAATCTTCTGGTAGTTTTTCATTAATTTTATCGCAGTCAGCCAACAAATTTTTGCTGAATCTAAAAAATTTTGCTTTGCAATTTGATTATTGCAATTTATTTTTTTTACGGTCGTTTAATTTTTCTTAATTACTGCCATAATTTTTTTTGATATACAGCCTAATATACAGTTTGAAATTATAATTTTGCCAAAGTGCAATTGGCAATCGTGTTTGGACTTTATACTTAGAGGCCCTTTAGTCTGCACATAACTGAATTTCATTTTTCCTTTTTCAAACGGCTCTATACTGGCATGACAGGTATAGGATAAGAAATAAGAAAAACCAGCTGTGGCCAAAACGTTGGGCACAAAGTACAAAATAAAAAGGGAGAGAGAAAAAACGAGAAAAAGGAGACTGGACATTACCGGAGCCAAAAAGGAAGACAGAGAAAAACGTAAGTGAGAAAGACAGACAATGTAGTAAACGATTGCAGTTTAGAGTATATGGTAGGGTTTTTGGAGAGGAAGGGGAAGAAGATGACACAAATGAAGTTAGAATAATGGGAAGGGCGCAAGAGGATGGAGACTAAATTTTATATTGTTATTGAAATACCGAGACTGACCCATAAGGACAATGAACATGCGTAATGAATGTGTATCTCGAAAAACCATATAGCAAACAATATTAAATGTGTGGGAGAAGAGTAGAAGAAGAAGAAAAAGAAGAGAAAGAGGGAGAATAAATTTCCCCCACTTGGCAAAATTGCCCCCACCTTACGGTAACATGCTGCGCTTCGCTATCGCACGGAATCACGGAACAAATCAAACATGGCGATTCAGTCGCTGTTTACGGTAAATGCATATGGATCTTAGTTCTTGTGTTCAAGTAATTAATCAGTGTAATTGATTTTGTGACGGTGATGAGTGTTCGTGCCATCGCGAATAGACGTATTTTGCATAATATTACGAATATGGAGGAGCATGAGGATGAATTGAGTGGTGAAAAAGCTTCGGGCGGCGTTGACGAGCTCGGTGACGAAAAAGGCGTACAGGCGGATCCGACGACGCTGAGCGCGGCATCGACAACCGTTTCCTCGACATCGAAGACAGTGTCGCTCTCTGCCGGTGAAAATACTGATTCCAGGTGTCAAATTGACGACAGCTACAGACACGTAAGAACTTTTTTTTCCTATTTAAAAAAAAAAAAAAAAAAAAAAAAAAAAGGAAATCTTTTTCACACTTTTGCAAAAAGATTTGGCAAATGTTGCTGGTTTCAATTTTATTTTCCATTTTGAGAGACAATATTATTTTCTTTCAAGATTTTTCAAAATTATCAACAAAAAAATAATAATAATAACTGTCTTTGGCAGAATTTTTTTTTCACCTTCAGCTAATATTTTTAATATTTTTAAAAGTTGGAGAAAAATTTGTTTAAAAAATTGTACAAATCGTAAGGTAATAAATCAAAATTGCAAAAATCTATACTAACAGAGAATATAAGAGGTAGGACGTTGCAAAATTTACTTGAACATCAATAAATAATTGGAAAAACAAAAGACATAAAACATGGCATGGCATGAGCATAAATTACAAAAATAAAAAGTAGAGGCAATATTTCATCTGTTGTAAAAAAAATGACTTTAAATGAAGATGATGGAAAAGTTTAAACTTTTATTATTAAATAGTTTTTTTCTAAATTATCAAAATTGTAGCTAAATAAATATACCCGAATTACATTTATTTACACAGAGGAAAGAATTTGCACTTACAATTTTTCACTTTCATTTATTTTTATGAAAGAATTATTGCTTATTATTGTCACTAGTGTTATAACTCATTATTGATGCTTATAATTATAAATTCATGAATTGAGATTTCAAAAATATACACATGAAATGGTGACATTTTAAATGTCAGGAACAGATATTTCAGGATGGATGATAGGCAACCTTTTAGATTGATAATCAATATTGTGAATGACAAATTATTGCTTTTTTACTTGTCGGTTGCTCAAGGCACATATATTTGAAAGCAAATATTTCAATTATCTTTATACACTATCTTTTTTTCCGTTTAGTATATCAAACTCCAATTCTTACATTATTTTGATTGTGTAATTTCAATGACCGTAAAACAGATGTTAGCAGCATAAATTAAAAAAAATATATAAGTGAAAGTCATGGAAACTGAGCATTTTATATATGACATTTCAAGTTATTAGGAAAATTAATATTAATTTCAAATTTGTCATTTAATATTATAAAGTGCCCGCAATATAATAGCAAGTATTGAATTGAATCAATTTTCATTAGGACTAAATAAACTATATTTGAACCAATTAGGTATTTTGCCTTCAAATGTGTCGACATCACACGGCAAAATATCTAATCAAATTTTGTAAAATATGTTATGCAATGTTATTATATTACTAGATTTCTTAGAATAGTAACGAAGAATTGAAAAGTTTTAATAACGAAAAAAATTTCTCAACAGAAACCATTTGTGAGAAGATGCGGCAAATTCGAGAGCGGAAGCGGGAGCGGAGACCAGGATGGAATGCACACCGAGGATGGAGTTGACATTGCGGCAAAAAAGCGAAAAACACGCCGCGGTAAACCGAAACATCGAAAATTGAAGCCCTACTCAAAGCAGCATCCCTCCTATCAACAAAGAATTCGCAACAGAATTGGAAGGCCAACAAAAACTGGACGACAACCTCCCGCTCCTTACAATACAAATCAGTTTTTAATCGAAGACCACAACGATCTTCCTGATCTTGAACAAAAATTAGCCAGCGCCAGTGCCTCAGATATACCGCGATCATTTCAAAAACCCTCGGGGCCACCACGTACACGCGATTCAAGTTTCAGCATTGATTCAGATGAGGATTTCTTTTATTCATCTCCCGAGGATGAGGAAGAATTTCTCACTAAAGAATTTAAAACCGCCTATGAGGATCTTCATGCCGAACGACTTGGATCAATGACCAAAGCACAACTCATTCAAGAATATATTCAACTCGAGGCGAAAGTTGATCTTCTAACGAAACGCTTAAAAGCAAAGAATTTACATTCAAACGATGATAAAGAAACGGAATCGAAAAATGGCACGATACAAGATTTAGAAGCGGCAAAAAAATTGAAAAATTTTCAACAACGAATCGATGATCTTATCCAACAGAATGAACAGTTAAAGAGGGAAAATGAATCCTTACGTGGACAGAGGCACAAAAGTGTGAGCGTTGACAGCGAGAGTGATAGCGACAGTTCAAGTAATGAGAATCACAGTCGGGGCAATGGTTCGCAAAGGAGTCCTGAATCTTCACCAGTTCCAATTTCTTATCAGGGACGACTCGACAAAAGTCACAGGCAGAATAGCTCTATTTCGAGTGTCGATAGCGAGAGTGATAGCAGCAGTAGCAATGAGAGTGGTCCAACAGACGCCAACGAAAGTCCAAAATCTCCCGTAGACATTATAAACGGTCATGCAACTGTTCACGAGATTGAAGGTCTGCCTTCTTAAATCTCATCATTTTTTTTTTCGTCTATTTCTGTGCGCTTGAAAATGAACAATTCTGCTATGCAGAAGAAACGAACAACACTGCTTACAGAAAAATGGAGAAATGAAACTGGAAAAAGATTCTTTTTATTTGAATCTTAAACATTTATTCTTAATCTGTATTTTACTTTTCTTTTTAAAAAAGAAACTAATGAGAATTGGAAACATCGCAGAAAATTTATTCTTTCATTCAAAATTCTAAACAATTTCATTACTCACAAAGTAGAGAAAATTTTTTAAATTATAAGAAAAAATTCAACAGTAGTTTTTATAATTTTAAGTGAAATAACAATTTACTTTGTGCGAAATGCAATCGATTGATTTAATAGTTTACATAATTTCCAATTTTTTTTTTGCAATTTTAAAATTTGCATTTTACGCTTTTGAGAGTTTGAAAAAGAAGATAGATTTTTTCTGTGAAGTCGCCATGTAATTTTAAATTCGAGTGTCTCTTGCTGCTAAAGGTATCGAATGGAGAAAAACCAAAGTATATTAATTGTCCTGAAATCGTGAATTCAGTTTCACTTTTTACCCCCTTGAGAAACGAATGTGCAACTTCTTAATAAAAAAAAAAAATAAAAATGAGAAAATGACTTCTTTTAGAGGAAAAAAAATTGACCCACTGTCAAAAGAGAGATTGTCCTTTTGTTTAAAACAGGGAAAATGAAACTTTTTTTTGTACATATAGAATATTATTTGTCTTTTGTTACCTTTGATAAGAATGAAAGAATGAAAAAAAGAAGTGGCACATTTTTCGATTTTATATTTTCTGCGTGTATAAAAGAAAAATAGTTAAATTTTTCTCTATTGGTCTTCGATTCACTATCTCCTGCAAATAACTGCCAGATAACTGCAAGATACCAATAGCACAAAATAGAGGCCTGCAGACCATCAACTAACGCAAGCCCAAGAACCTAAACAAGGGGTCCAGTGAAATTTCTAATTTAACATAAATATAATACGCATTGAAAACAAAGTATTACTCTGCGAAGATTGTGATGATAATTGTAATATTATTAAGAAAAAAAAATGTACAATTGTATAGATTTAGAAAATAAGCCTAGGTGTTAGTTTATGGTCTGATTCTAGAGTAAGTGATGATGCCCTTATACCATTGATATTCAAAATGATTTTTTTTTTTTTTTTTAGAATTATTTTCCTGAAAATTGTCATCGCACTAGATCTCTTAAGTGTAAGAAACAAAGGGCATAATATGCACTAATACATCATTTTTTTTTCTTTAGTCTTTAAAAAAATCAATTTTATGCTCATTAAAGTTTTATTAGTGTAAAGTCTCAAATGTAATATAATATATATCGTTTTTATAAATTAATTAAATCCAAACTAGAACTTAATTAGTGAAATATCATTGGTTGAGTTTTGGAAAATTGTTTTGAGTTTCATGAAAGAGGAATTATTTATAATTTATTATTAAGAAGAAAATATTTACTATTGATTATATAATTTATCTATATGAATTAGGAAGAGTGGGGTACAGTGGTTAAATATTTCTCTTGACATTGCTATTAATGACAATTTGACTGTTTTGACGTAGGATTCGGATTCAGAGCAAAAAAAAATTCTTTGAAGTAAACTAATATAAAATGAAATCGGTCCATTGTTTCGAATACTACAATGTAAAAACCGTTAATAAGTGAACCGCCGGATCGTAGAAGGGCATATAGCCAATGTAATTCAAATGGGCTATATGCCCTTCTACGATCCGGCGGTTCAAGTGGTCTCTACTCTGATATCGCGTATCAGTGCACCGAACATTGGTAGTGGGAGAAAAGCGGAGGCGGCGACTCCGCCTCCTGGGGGTGGAGTGTGCATCGAATGCTTTTCACCCTCACTTTCACCCTCCCCCTCAACCCATCCCTTTCCACCATTCCTCATCATCATCATCCTCCCAAAAACACAAAGAGAATGTGTTGCATTTTCACCCTCAGCCTAATTCAATCTTTATATATCAATAAATTTACTTTCTTCATCTCCCAAAAAAAAAGGAAAAAAAAATTCAACCCCCCATATTCGTAAATATAAAAAAATTTTGAATTTACCTCCTGCTTAAAAGAGGAATTTTGAAATTTAATTCGTGATTAAAAAATTTATAAAAACATCTCTCTGAAGATTAAAGTAAGGGTGAATAAATTGAACACGCTCGCGGTGTAGATTAAGAGAAAAGAAAAAGGTGATTCTCGGCATGACAGTGATATAAAGTTGTGTTTTAGTGGCGTGATAAGCGGGATAATTAATTTCCAAGTGTATACAACATATAAAGTGTATGACGGCGCGTGACCGACATGTTTTAAACACACAATAACGACAAAAATTCGCGACGGCAGCGATGCTATAATTAATAAAACAAAAATCCAAAGAAACATTTGTTCCCTTGCAAAATCACCTTCAAAAACAAAGTTTCAAATTAAAAAAGAAAAAGTTTCTTCTGGAAAAAAAAATTTTCAATTTCTATAAATGTTTATTATTTAATTATTTAATTGTTTAAAATAATAATTATTTATTTTTATAATTATTTATAATTATTTAAAATACTATAATTATTTATTATTAGTATTTATTTTTTAATTATTTACAATACTAATTATTTACTATTTTCATAATTATTTATTATTATTATTTATTTTTTAATTATTTACAATACTAATTATTTATTATTATTATTTATTTTTTAATTATTTACAATACTAATTATTTACTATTTTCATAATTGTTTATTACAAGACTCCAATCATATATATAAAACAAATTTTAAACGAAGCAAGAAGAAAATTAACTTTACCGATAGTAATAATAATTATATGTACTATTAATATCAATTACTGTTAATAAATCTTTTATAGAATAACTATTATTACCAAAATTGAACGTAACGTTTTAATGGTAACTGTTGTACTTATATTCCGTCCAATTCATCTCGATTATGAGAGAAGAGTTTCCTTGCGACATCTAGCGGAGGCGTCACTCAACTAAATTGATTATTCTCGCCAGCGAAATTCAATAATCTAACGAAACAAAATATCTGCGAAAAATTCAAATCATATACGCGATACTAATTTTCACCCGCGAGAATAAAATTTAATTATACTTTATTAATATAGTAATCAAAAAAATAACCTAAAAAAATTTTTTTTCCTTTCCTCCCTTTCTTCGTCATATAACGTACGTGTCATCACACATATTATCGCAAGTAATGTGATATATTTTCCAAGTGAATTGTCAGCATGTGTCCCTCGCTTATCCCCTCCCACTCTCCAATCTAAACACACACACTCGAGATATACCGTGGCGAAATTCCTTCTTGAAGATCCTAGCGGACATTCTCCTCGCTTTTGGAAAATCGATACATGGCTAGGTCTTCGGAGAGGCGAATGTGTGTGACGTCATGAATAACGAAGTCGAGGACGTATATACATAACATACCCTTCTCGGAGAGGTAGCAGCAGCAGGAGCAGCAGCAGCAGCAGCCATGGTGTGTGCCCATGGTTAGACGTCCTTGCGGTCTTGCCCAGCATTCCGAAACGCCCCTTTCCACCCTATCACTGCTCGGCCGACCATTCCATATCCTTCATCCGCACATTTCCAACTCCCCCTCTCTCTATATAGTGTTCTCTCTCCTCGGCCTCTTGTACCATTTGGGTACCCCCCCCCCCTCCCCCTCTCTCTCTTCAGTGTAGTGACCACAAGCGAATGCAACCATGCGTCATCCGCCATGATCTGTGCTTCCTGCTACTCGCTATATAGAGAGAGGAGAGAACAAGAGCATTGCCAGCAACATGCATGCATGGTCACGTATGTGCCCCGAGAGCAGGGCACACGTGCGAGTACCAAATCATCATCAAGGATTTCCACACTCGTCGCACTCTTCTTCCCCCACCCCCCAACTCTAGAACCGTTAAACAATTTTATGTGCGGGGTAATGAGGTCAAAAGTCGAGGCCAATATCGTCTAGATTAATTTGATCATCCCCTCTTAATTACTTTTGATAAAACTATCGTTATTTACTCGCAGAAAATAAGTCACTCGAATTTACGATTCCCATACCGCTTGATTGAAATTAGAAAAATTTGGATTTATTGTACCAACCACCACACGTTCTGGTAGTAAACTATGTCAGCATCTCTCTCACTATCACTGTTGTGCGCAGATGCGAAGCGCATGCGCCGCAGTGACAGTAAGAGAGAAGAAGCGAGACTTCTCTCTCACTGTCACTGCTGTTCTGCGCAGATGCGGAGCGCATGCGCCGGCGTGACAGTGAGAGTGAGTGAGAAGAAGCCAGACTTCTCTCTCATCACTATTCACTCACTGCGCTTGCTTTTCAATTTTTACATGGAGCTTCAATGGAAAAAAAAGAATCACGACTTTAAAATGCGATGTAAATATACCTGAAGAAATATTATTTTCCAAATTGAACGAATCCTAAAGGGAAAAAGAAGAACAACAAATTCTGAATATAACCTCAAAAAGGTAAAAATGACATCTACCGTTTATAAACTGAAAAAGCAAATACGAATTACCCATGAGGTAAGGGCTTTAGGAAAAATTGTATTCTCGAAAGTAATTTTTATATACATTGTTGCCACACACAAGTTTTGAGATTCTCACTGAAAGATTACAAGCAAAGTGGTCCCTTAAAAAAGGGTCGGCCTAAGGCTAATCAAATGCCTCGATCAGCAACACCATAGGGACTCGTAAATTGACATAAACTACCCTTAGTTGCAAAAAGAAGAGGGGAAAAAAAACACACTACTTACATGGCAATAAGCAAACAATTTACACCTATTATTATGATCCTTAACGGTCACTTTTATTCTTTTCTTTTTGTAAACGACTTTCCACTGCGCACCTCTAAAATATTCCTTGAGAAATTTCAAAAACTGCGAACTTAATAGAAAAAAAAATATGTGAATTAACGCAAGTATTTTAAATTAAGATTTTATTCAAAAATTACCTGGCGTATTTAGGTATATAATGAATAATAATTACACCCAAAGAAATGTTTTATTTTAATGAAATAAAATTTTTGTTTGAACCAAATAAATTTTTATTTGAACCAAATATAATTTATTTGAACCAAATAAATTTTTATTTGAACCAAATATAATTTATTTGAACCAAATATAATTTATTTGAGTTAAATAAACGTATATGTGACGCTCCGCGACAAAAGGTACCTTAGCTCAAAAAAATTTTAGGTTATGTTAATTGCTAGTTTTACCTTAATAACCTAAAATTTTTTGAAGCTAAGGTACCTTTTGTCGCGGAGCGTCACATATTTGTCTCAGAGCCTACTAAATTATTTATTTGGACCAAACAAATTTTTATTTGAACCAAATATAATTTATTTGAATTAAATAAACGTATATTTGTCTCAGAGCCTATACTAAATTATTTATTTGTTTTAAATAAAATTTTTATTTGAACCAAAGAAATGTTTTATTTGAACCAAATATAATTTATTTGAGTTAAATAAACGTATTTTTTTCTCAGAGCCTATACTAAATTATTTATTTGATTTATCACTTTCATTTTACTTTTATTTATTTATTTTCAATGCAATTCGCAGTCGAACGGTAATAATAACAAGATCGAAACGACCACTTTGCCAAATGACAAACCAGATTAAACCGTACTGTTCACTATCCCACATCAAAGCATTTATGGTTTCGGAGAATTGAGTTTACCCAGCTGCTGGTTTAGCGAAAGATTTGCGTGCAGATTATGCGTATTAATCCACCATGTCGCCTCACAACCGTAAACTAATCGATTTTGCATTTGTTACCTTATACTAACCGTATACGTCTATATACTGTTTATATATATATATATATATATATAGATGTATACAGTACAGAGAACAATGTGTATACAAATTTCCATTAAAACGTTTCCCATTTATTTTAACCTCTTATCAAGAGACACTGATCGTAAATTTCTTATCAAACCCCTGTTCGACGACGGCGACAACGACGAAATTGTCTATGTACGACAATATATATATATATATATATATGCGAAAGTGTAACTAATTTTCATGCCTGTTGACATTAACACCTTATGCTATTCTTGCTTCATTAAACTTTACTTTAAAGTTTTTGAACTCTGATTCAACCTTTTTTATTAAAACTTTATTATTAGCCAAACTTTATTATTAATTCGTCTTTAGGTATACTTTAGCCTCTCCTACTATACTATTTGTTAAAACTTAAAAGGTTGAAACAGCTTTAAACAAAAACTACATTGACCTAAACTACCATTTGGTTTAAAAAACTAAGTGACCTGAACTACCACCAGTAAAAACTGCATTTGACCAAAACTACAATTAGATATTATATTGATCTGTAACTACCATTGATTTATCCAATAGACCAAAACTACCTTTTGTTTAAACTATTGATGACCGAGAACTACAGTTGATTTATCCAATCGACCGAAACTACCTTTTGTTTAAACTAATGTTGACATAAACTACCGTTGATTTATCCAAATCAACTGAAACTACCTTTTGTCTAAACTAATGTTGACATAAACTATCGTTGATTTATCCAATCGACCGAAACTACCTTTTATTTTAACTAATGTTGACCTAAACTACCCTTGATTCATTCAGCCGACCTAAACTACATTTTTATAAACTAATGTTGACCGAAATTACCTTTGATTTATTCAATCGGACTAAACTACATTTTGTATAAACTAATGTTGACCGAAATTACCGTTGATTTGTTCAGTTGACCTAAACTACAATTTGTTAAAGTTGCAAAGGACTTAAAAATCGTCAAAGTAAATAAAGTTTTGAAATTATCAATTAACAGTAGAAAAAATTAACGTAGATTAAATCTACGTTTAAAAATCCAAAAATTACTAGAGTTTCAAAGAAGCTATTACTTATTCGAAGGCAATAGTTACTAGAGTGTCAATAATCTAGTAACTTTTTGATTTAATTTCAACGACAAAAGTCACTAGACTTCTTGGAAGGTTAGTTATTACTCAACAAAACAGTTACTAAACTGACGAAACTCTAGTAACTTTTTCGATTAATTTTAACAAGAAAAGTCACTAGAGAGAAAAGAAACGGTAGTGATTTTTCGTTCAATTTTAACAAGAAAAGTCACTAGAGTAAAAGGAAACGGTAATAACTTTTCGTTTGGTTTCAACAATAAAAGTTACTATATAGAGTTTTTAGAAAGTTTATGGTAATACTCAACAAAACAGTCAGTAGAGTGACGAAACTCTAGTAACGTTTTTGGTTAATTTTAACAAGAAAAGTCACTAGAGTGAAAAGAACACTGTAAACTTAAAATTATCAAATTGATACCAAATTGATACGAAAATTTACTACCGCCTTCACTGTAAACTTAAAAGTATCAAATTGATACCGAAAAGTATCAAATTGATTCAAACTTTTGGATCAATTTGATACTTTTTGGTATCAATTTGATACATTTTGGTAATCAAAATTTTTCGGTATCAATTTGATAAATTTTGGTATCAATTTGATACTTTTTGGTATCAATTTGATACTTTTTGGTATCAATTTGATACTTTTAAGTTTACAGTCAAGGCGGTAGTAAATTTTCATTTAATTTCAACAACAAAAGTCACTAGAGTTTTGGAAAATTTATTTTACTCAATAAAATAATAAAAACAGGAGGGGGGGGGACAAAAAAAATTGCTCAAAAAATTTAATTATATCAACCTGTGATTATTTATTAAATATATATATTTACTATATTATTCCCCACTTTGGTGAATAATATTAAAAAATGGAGATTTTTCGTTTTTTTTTTGCTTGTTCTTGTCC
>JUFY01014505.1:4548-21215 GCA_001855655.1 Leptopilina clavipes
ATTTATTTTTTTATTTTCTTTTATTTCTTTTTTATATTTTTATTAATTTTTTAAAATTTTATATTAGTTTTTTTTTGTGTATTTAGTAAACATTTTTCTTATGTGTTGAAAATGTTTCTTTTGGTGGCGTTGTAATTGGTACGTTAGACAATTTGTTTCATACAAAGCATCCAGTTTATTAAGTGTGTCATTCTATGAAAACTAGATTCATGTATCCCTTGAATGTGAGTGAGAAAGGGGTAGAGAGAGTGAGAGAGTGAGGAGGGGGGGGGGGTAAAAACATGAAAGCATCCGTGCACATCTTTAGAAATTCACATGTGCACGCATAAATTATAACCCTCTTCTCTTGCAAGACAAACTCATTCTTAAGTTCATCCTCACGTTTTACGTTGTATGAGGGGTTGATACATATTTAAAAAAAATCGGTTCTCCAAGTATTCCTATATAAAATTGCTATTTTTACTCAAACTGCTTTTAATTCAATTAAAAAATAAACACATACAAAAAATTTGATTTTGCTAATTTCTTATATTTATTCATATTCATATTTATTCATATTCATATTTATTCATCGATTTTATATATTCATTTAGAACATAAAAAATAAACATTTGACTTGTACTTAATAATTGTTAATTAAATATAAAAATTAATAATTGTTAATTATTGACAAAAATTTTCTATTAAAAATGTTTATTTTTTTTTTGTTCTAGAAGAAGAATGGAATCCAGATGGTAAAGGACGTCAAGGAAATGATATCGGTGAGTTGTATATATTTTTTTGCCGTTTATATATGAAAAAGATAAAAAAAAGAATTTTTTTTTTGGAAAAACAATTTTTGTTGGACTGACAGTTTTATTTTACTGACAGTTTTATGATTCCAATGCGTTTTATCTTCTATAGTTCTAGTAGAAGATTTTTTTTTAGACACAACTCTTCGATAAAAAATATTTTGATTTTATTCTTCTGTAAGAATGATTTTTTAATTGAAAGATATATGTAGCCTTAATATTTTTTCTCGATACCTTCAAAGGTATCGTAAGCTTAACTTGACCCCTGAAATTGTTATAGAATTTGATGGGTTTCCAAGTTCACATTTCCCCTTTTCTCTCCGTCATCGGCCCCTCCTTTTTATATTGGAAAGTCCGATAGAGTTATAGTGAAGGTATTTTGCAACTGATAGAAAATAATGCCAATATCAACTAGTTTTTAACTTCCGTTGCGTGTCAGTGTGAAAGCAAAAGAAATAAAATTTATTGCTTGCCATACCGGATCATATATTGATAGAGGGGAATACGTCATCTTGAATTGAATTCCACTGTTTTATATTTCATTTTTATCTCTTGGACGAGATTTTAACGATTTTAACGCGTTTCCCGCAGTTATATCCAAGGAATTTTTTTTTATTCATTGTTCCTCCTGTTTAAAACTTTAAATCGTTGGAAAGAAAAAGTATAGAATCAAAAGAAGTTGAAATCCTGATGAGATAAAGATAATCCTCCTCATGTTCTTCTTTTTCAACTATATATATATACACAAAAGAAATCTCTGTGGACTGCCTTTGTTAAAAATTGTTCCGGACAATTTCCCCGAGAATCGCAAAAAAAATATAGGTATATATAAATTATGCAAAGTATAAGTACATTACACAGCATTGTATTTTGGAATGTTGAAGGAAAATTTTATTGTGGAATACACTGAAGGAATTTTAATATTTCTGGAATTAATAATAGTATTATTATTAATAATCTAGTATTATCTGCATTTTGTATAATAATTGATGTACCTAACGGATAACTAATAGATTATTTCGTTCGCTTGTTAGTGTTTAGTAATTAATGTTTGCTAATGTGTCGAATAATTTTCGTTGTGTTAAAATTGCAATAATTATCTTTGCGAATAGATTGAATAATTTTGGCCTCTCTTATTGTTATTGAAATTATTATTAAATTTCCCGTGGCAGGGGTGTGATTGAATAATTACTGATGAATAGTTTTCCATTGTTTACATTGGAAATTTAAACTCAAAAGTTTTTATTTTCTAAGGGCGCATGAAAATATCACAATTGTCAATATTCCGAAATTCACTTTTCCGAATTGTCATTTCTTCAAATTGTCACTTTACAGAATTGTAAATTTCTTCAAATTGTCACTTTACAGAATTGTAAATTTTCCGAATTGTCAATTATTCGAATTGTCACTTTTCCGAAATATCACATTACCGAATTGTAACTTTTCCGAATTGTCATTTTTTCAAATTGGCACTTTACCGAATAGTCAGTTTTCGGAATTGTCACTTTTCAATTCGGTAAAGTGACAATTAGGGAAAATGACAATTTGGGAAAATGACAATTCGGAAAACTGACAATTCGGTAAAATGACAATTGTAAAATTCTCTGGTCCCTTCAATGGCATTATAAGCGGATTCTACTGTACTTTTAAAGTATATGTAACATTCTTTATGAAAAATTTTTATCTTTTCTTAAAATTTTTAAGTCGACTTTACAGTATTTGTTGAAGATAATAAAGAGTTAATCTTTCCGAGTTGAAAAATGTATTTTAAAGCAGATTGCTCATGACTGAAAAGTTGACCAAAATACAATTTGATTATTATTGTCGCTTTATAGCTTTTATAGTTTGCCGCTCTCTCTTTAATAAGTTACTCACCCACTTTAATTGACTCAACTATATATGACATTATCATCTTTACAGACATGAATAAATATATCGTGTGACCAGAAATAAACGTGACTAGAAAATTGAGTTTTGTTTTAACATTAAACGCACGTTTTCATGTTATTCTTTTACTAGCATCACCAGAAACATGTGTTAAATTGTATATGTAAGCAACCAAATTGCCTATAGATTTCTCTATACGCAAAATGTGGTAACTGTCAGTTTTGCAATCGACTCCTTTCATTTTGTCGGTTAGTAAAAACATAATCTTTTTTTGGGAATCAAAAATAAATAGTACCTAAAATTTATTTGAACTTCTCGTGAAAATTTTACACTGGTAATATTTAAAAAATTGTTTTCCGATAATTAATTTCCTTTATAGAGGGCATTTAGTTAAGGCTCCTTTCGATTTTGACATGTCCCCTTTTTTAGAGGGGACATTTTAGAGGGGATATATGTGTTAACTGGAAACCCCCCCCGCCCCGAATGATGACCCTTTGCCAATTTTTATTGTTGCAAAGATCCCCCAATTCAATTGAATAGGTCTTTAAAAGCCGACGATCAAAAAGCGTTTATATTATTCGGGCGTGTTAAAAAATACATTGCATTGGGGTCGAATTATACCTTTGAAACTTCGGAACCGGAAATAATTATACACTTGCAGTTTGACTATTGTTGATAATTTTACGGAATTAAAATAAAAATGACACCATTTTCAATTTTACGAGTCCATTTTCTTTTTGTCAAGTTTTTTTTTCTTTGATTCCATCAATTTTTTCTTTGAATTTACATTAATTTTTTTTATTAGTTGTACAGTGGAAAAAATTTATTTCATTTAAGTAATGAATGAACTATTATCAAATAAATTGTTACTTCTGCTGTTTAAAGTAAAAACCTAAGTCGCATTTGCCATAAGGGCGAGCGTCCCTTAGCTTTGTTATTCGACTTTCGCTCTTATGGCAAATGCGACTTAGGTTTTTACTTTGGACAGCAGAGGTTATGTTTCTCATAGATTTATCTTGCGAATGTTCCTTTTTAATTATTTAAAATCGAAATCAGTTTCTTATTGAATATTTTGGATATTTATCAATGCTTGTAAATTAAGTAAAAAATGTCAATGACTCTTTCTTATGCTCTCTCTCACACACACTATATCGATTCTATCAGTTATGTCATCAAACGTTTCTTTCTAATTGATAAAGAAATAATAACACACTTTAATAATCAGAAATACATAAATTTAAATAATTCTTTGGCGGTAATGTATATGCGAATTAAGAGGATTTTAATTATAAGATTCTTAATTGATAACCTATTGTCTCCAGGCATAATTAAAGAATATTAAATCGTGTTATTTTTTTTCTTTTCTTTTTTTTTTATCAAACTGAATTTGATTAAAGACATCTACCGACAAACCGAGAAGAGAACATGTGTCTTTG
This sequence comes from Leptopilina clavipes, assembly GCA_001855655.1. NCBI lineage: Eukaryota > Metazoa > Arthropoda > Insecta > Hymenoptera > Figitidae > Leptopilina > Leptopilina clavipes. The sequence goes on from JUFY01014505.1 coordinate 8,663, forward strand.
ATAAAGTCAAACAAACAAATTGATGCAGCAATAAATTTCAAATTGTCTTATAAACTCCAAGAGAGACTTATATTGATTAATTAGGATCAATTTTGATACAAACGAGAGTGACAAAAAAACTAATTTTAATGACAAGCGAAAATTATTATTATTATTTTTCAGAAATTGTATAAAATAAATAATTACCTGATAAAATGTTCCTTTACCTTTCGATTGTCTTCTGATATCGAGATTAGATTTCATCTATAAAAAAATTACATTTTTTATTACTTTTTTTTTTAAATAAAAAATTATATATTTTCACTGTAAACTTAAAAGTATCAAATTGATACCAAAATTATTAAATTGATTCCAAATTTTTTGGATCAGTTGATACCAAAAGTATCAAATTGTAAATGAAGTATCAATTTGATGCTTTTGGTATCAATTTGATACTTTTGGTATCAATTTGATACTTTTAAGTTTACAGTGTTTACTTAAAATTTTTTTATGTTAAATTAATAATAGAGAAAAAAAATTGTTTTTTTATATTGAAAATTAAAAACACGTAAAATCCCGCTTACCTTGACCTCTTTGGATTCCATCATTTCATTCATATATGAAATTACAAGATCCCTTCACTGTTTTCAATCACGAGAAAACTTTCACTTCGTTCTGTAATTAGCTCTACAGTTATAAAAATGCAGATCAATTTTTCATTACATTTCGCTTTTTGACAAAAATGTCAATTTTTTTTTTTTTTTTTGAAAAAAACCGGTCCTTATTTGCGATTATAAACGAATCCAACTCACGTTTTTGTTATTTAGAAACTCTTAAATAATTATTTCTGAATATTATTTTGTTATTTTCAATTATTGCTTTATGTGTAAAAATAATTTGGAAAAATAAACAAATTATGAAAATCTATGTTTTTCCATTAACGAAATTTATTTCAATATATGAAATAATAAAAAAGAAACAGTTTTAGAAAATTTGAAAATTTTGGTAAAAATTGGTCACTGTGATTGATTTATCTGTGAATTAAAATTTAATAGTAAATTACTAATCAGATCCATTATCAACGCGTTTCTTTTGAAATTTCAGAAGAGTTTCTTCTGTCGAGTCTCGTTATCGACTGAATGGACGAATGATTTTCTCCCTCTCATCAAACAGGGACTTGAAATCCTATAAGCAGACACTTCTTTCTTAAGAGACTGGATCATTGTATTTATATGTACACACATCGTTTCATATTTCCCGTCATTGGATTTTATAATATATATCTTATCGGAATTTTTGCACCAATTTGTAATAAGTCATGTTTCAAAAATTCGTGCGCAAATTTTCCAGATCAACGCCTGATCTACGTCTAAAATTCCCCCCCCCCCAAAAAAAAAAAAATATTTGTCAGAAACAATGCAAAAAAAATTGTTTCATAAACTTGTTTTTTAACTCTAAAGATAATTTCGAGATTTAAAATCGTTAATTATAAATTAAACATTTCATAGGAAGACGTTAAAACCAAGGTTACATGACTATCTAATTCCGCAAAATAGAATCATATGTATTGTTAATATACACACATTGTCTGGTTATCTATTTTTATCAATTGCAACAGTTGAGCTTTCTTCGAAGATTAATTAATAATAACTACCGGTTTCTTAATAATGATAATCGCAATTTTAAAATAAAACATATATAAGTTATTGCAAATGAGGATTTGCTTATAAAGAAAAGTCCAAAGAGTCTTTGGAGTTGTGACGAAAATAATAAATGAATCACGGAAGGAGCAAATGCACACGCGTGTGTCGGTGCAAAAAATTCTAAGTGGCTTATAACATTACAATAGGGAATATAAAATCATGAGCTCTCACAGGATTGTAGAAAATTAGCTCGACAGCGTATTATCTTACGAAAAAAATTGAGGCTTTTTCAAAAAAAAAAAAAAAAAATTTATCACGAATATTAATAATTTCCACCCTCGTGCAAATCCGTTCAAAGGGAAATATTTTTTTTCGTAGGAAAATTATTGAAACAAAAAACTTGTTTCTTGGACCTTTATTATACAGAAAATAATTTATAAATAACGTACTGAAAAAATTTGGATTCTATCATTCAAAAATGATACATGGAAATATTGGATGATTTATTTGTTATATGAATACCACGATTATTATTATTATTATTAGTTGTTACTTGATAGATAAGAATATGTAAAATTATTTTTGATCAATAGTGCTTATTTTTATAACAAGGTCTTTTCAATTGTGAAGAGATTTTGTAATCATTAAATCATTCATATCTTACAACAAAGACGTAATGATTACAAATTTATCTGCATACCACACAAACGCAATATAATCCATATGAAGGCTATCAATTTTTCTATACAACGATATTTTTTGTGATAGAATCCAATTATTTCTATAGATGAGTTAAATTTTAATATTACAGCTTCCCAAAGAAGAAGAAGAAGAATAAGATCATAACTATAAACCTGGACCTCACGGTGACACAAGCACCGCAAGTTTTAAAATGTTGACAAATAGTGTCAAAAGCACCGCAAGTTTTAAAATGGTAAAAATCGCGTTTTAAATATTTAAAATTCGCCCAAGTTTCCTTGCACTATATAAATGTTTTTTTTCCTCTTTTCGAGAAAATTACAAACGAAAATAAAAGAAGACAATATTTCCAAACTCTACTCACCGATCGCTGATGATTATCTCGATGGAGCGACGTCAGCATCGACTCTTTTTTGAAAAGCCAGTCTGTATACACTATGAGCAGGGTCCACTTTTTGTGTGTATCCTCCTGCCCGTCCACCAGTCTGAAAGATTAAAAAGCAAACATTAAATATTAAGGAGTAAAACAATTGTCTTATTTTCAAGTCAAGTAGCGACTATTTTTTTTGTTGAAAATATTAATACTAGTAAAAAAAAGAATATTTTAAAACTATCCAAAAGTAGGGGAGATAATTACTACTTTTTGTCCACTTGTTACATCCAAAATTTCCGAAATTATGAGAAATTAGTTTTGAAATCGACCCCTTTTAATATTGTTTTTAACGTTACTTTTACATATTATTATATTTGTCAGCACTGGCGAACCAAAGTGAATTCTCTTCAAGAGAAGGGGAGATGCGATCCAGTGATATCCGCGATAATATATATAAATGTAAATTATCTCAGCTTTCTGATATTTATGTAAAATAAAGACTTTGTCTGGTGGCCTTTCTCTAACATTTTTATTAAAAAAAAATAAGTTAAATTTATTTCGAAACAATAAATATTTTACAGAAACATGTAAATGTTCAATCAGAGAATGTTTTCTTTGGATACAATAACAGTGCACAATAAACAAAGTGATTGTACGTTCATATAATATACACAATGACGTATCCATGTACAATCCACTTTGAACGAGTGAATTACGTATTTACAATACTGTAAATATGTAAATCTTTCACAAAAAGTGTTAAATAAATGTGCAATTGTGCAAAAAAAAAAGAGGAAAAATGGTTCAAAAATGTCCAACAGTTTGTTTTAAAAGAGAAACAGCATTTCAGGTAATTAAAATTATACACTTCGATATTTGTATACACGACTCACGAGAATTTCGTCATATTCGAAAAAAATAATTTTCCACAGATTGAAAATTTTTACACAAGTTTTAAAGTCCACAACGTTTATTGTATCAACGATTTAGAAAAAATTTAATATTCTTTCAAGCGAAAAATAATATTTGTCTAGAAATTTTTCTTGGTTGTTGATTAAAAAAACTGTGAAAATTTGTTTTAGACAAAAATTATGTAATAGAAAAATATTTTTCTTTTAAATCGTTGATCATAAACGTTGTTTGTTGGAAATTACTTTTTTCTCCGTGTATAGTAAATAAAATATATATATAAAATTTGGAAAATATTTAATATAAAAAATGTGTTTTTTACAGATCATTTTCAGTGTATTAGCGTTAATTAATTTAGTACCAGCAGGAATGACTGTTGGATATTCATCTATTGTTCTGCCTTATTTGAACGATACACGAGATATAAATCTAATAAATCAGGAACCAACAATATTTGGTGAGAAATATTTTTTTTAATTTACTGCAAAAATTTAATTTACAAACGGAAATCAAAGGGACAACACGTAATTTTTTTTTTGCTAATTTCTTTGGTTAAAGAATTCATTACAAACGAAAATTAAAGGGACAACCCGTATTTTTTTTGCTATTTCTTTGGTTAAAGAATTTATTACAAACGGAAATCAAAAAGACATTTTTTTTTTTGCTAATTTCTTTGGTTAAAGAATTCATTACAAACGGAAATCAAAGGGACAACACGTATTTTTTTTTGCTATTTCTATGGTTAAAGAATTTATTACAAACGGAAATCAAACGGACAACATTTTTTTTTTGCTATTTCTTTGGTTAAAGAATTCATTACAAACGGAAATAAAAGGGACAACACGTATTTTTTTCTAATTTCTTTGGTCAAAGAATTCATTACAAACGGAAATCAAAGGGGCAACACGTAATTTTCTTTGCTAATTTCTTTGGTTAAAGAATTCATTACAAACGGAAATTAAAGGAACAATATTGTCCCATTTAGAATTACGTGCGAATTTTCTTTTTTTTTTTTTGCAAAAGATACACGAAAGAATTGTTTCAGCATCAATTCCGTCAATATTTATGTTGATTGGTTGTGTAATAAGCATCTACACGATGACATACGGAAGAAGAATGGCAATTTCCTGTGGAAGTTTAGTGAATATTATCGGATGGACAGTTATAGCTTCAAGTTATAACGTACCTCAACTTTTAACAGGACGAGTAATAGCGGGTATGATTTTTAATTTTTTAATGATTTTAATTTCGTCGAAAAATTCAAAATCAACTGTTTAATGTAAAACATCTGAATTTTAGGACTTGCTATGGGATTATGTACCGTTCCTGGTGTAGCATACATATCAGAAATGTCAACAATTAAACTTTCCCCAATGCTTAATTCTTGTTCAAGTCTTTTCATCTCATTAGGAACATTATTAATTTACTTTCTCGGCTACATTATCGAGGTAAGTTAATAAATAACGACAAATTTACAAAATTAAGGGGAAAAATTAATTATTTTCTTACGCAGGGAAATTGGCGACTTATAGCTTGTTTCCCTGTTTTTGTCTCAGTAATGTCGACCCTTTTGACTGTCATTTACCTGCCCGAAAGTCCCAGATGGCTCTTGATTCAAAATCAAGAGAAAAAAGCCAAGGAATGTCTTCTTCGTTTACGTGGCTTAAAGACCGATTCACTTCAATTTAAAACTGAATTCACTAATATGATTATTTACAACGAGTCGAAATATGGTAAAAGACAAATTTTACAACCAAAGCAAGATGAAAAGAATATTTTCGAAAAATCTTGGTCGAATTGTCAATATTTTGTCTCAATATTTAAAGTACCCGAAGTTTGGAAACCATTTTTGATACTTAATACATTTTTCTTCTTTCAACAATTTTGTGGAATTTACGTTGTCAATGCGTATGCCGTGAAATTAATATCAAACACTGGAATTACTCAGGATCCATTTCAAGTAGCCGTGATGCTGGGAATATTGCAAATTTGCGGCGAACTCGGTCAAATATTAACAAGTTCCAGGTGCCAAACAATTCTTATAAAATTTTTCTTTCTTCGAAATATTCCACAAAATTGAAAATAATTACTTGGAAAATAAATTTGCAGATTGGGTCGCAGAAAGACGGCAATTATATCCGGAATTGGAATGACAATCTCAATAACAACACTTGGTGTTTATAATCAATTTTTCCTCTCTGAAAAATTATCAGCAATTCCATTAGTTTGCATTTTAGTATTTGTGGTAATTTGAAATATTTCAAACATTCTATACTTGTGACGCGTCGCAAAGAATGATACCTAAGAAGAAAAAAATTATAGGTTATGCTTATAATTATATAGGTTTTTTTTGTAATAATTTATAATTATTATAGGTTATGTTTATAATTGTTTTAATTTAATATAATTGTTTTATCTCGATTATGCCTTTTCACTGTAAAATTGACAAACATAACCTATAATTTTTGTACCTTTCTTCGTGACGCGTCACACTCGATGTATAATTTTTTTCTTTTTTTAATGGAATATGAATTTTTATTAAGAAAAAAATTGTTTTCCTATTGCAGACTTTAGGAACTTTTGGTTTTGTCAATTTACCATGGTCAATGATTGGTGAACTTTATCCAACGAGATATGTTCATATTTTGGGACCAGTGACAACGTGTTTCTGTGGATTATTCAATTTTTGTACAATCTATTTATATCCTACGCTCGATAAAATAAGTTCAATTCTTTCAATTTATTTCTACAGTTTTTGTTCATTGTGGGCAACAATTTTTATTATTTTCGCATTACCCGAAACTGTCGGAAAATCGAAAGCGGAAATCGAAAAACGATTTAAAAAAAAACAAAATGATAGTAATTTAACGATGGAATAAAATTTCGATCAATGTTTCTGTGATTTTTCATTAAGATTAAAGAAAATAAATATTTTTTGAAAAGAAAGAATTTTTACTAATAATAATTTTTTATGATAATTTTTTATGAAAGGCTGAGTTTAGAAAAAAATGTCGGTTAAATGGCAACAAAAAAAAGCGTCAAATTTGTGATGATGAATTTGCAGCGAAGCTAACCGAAGAAAAAATGGCGGTTAAATGGCACAAAAAGAGTCAAATTTGATGAATATGCTGCAAAGCTAACCTAAAAAATTTGGCGGTTAAATGCATCAGAAAGGGGAGAAAGGGTAAAAATTTGATGCAAAGTTGAGTTATAAAAAATTGACGTTATTAATTTTGTCTAAGCGCAGACTTCAATTTGTTTCAGTAAAAAGTTTCCTGGAGAATGAAAAATGGATAAGAAATAGTAAATATTTAAGTAAAAAAACAAACCTTCTTGCCCCCTTCCAACTTCTTATTGACATGATGCGGCTTTTCGACTATTTCGTCCTCGTTCCCACAATATTTCTCAATCCTCCACTTTTCTTTGAATCAATAAACCTTTAATACTTTCCGCGTCTCTATTTCACGGTTTAATTCAACTTTTCAATACTTTCTCCACTTTTATAACATTATAACGATTTCAATTCAATTTTTCAATAAATAATAAACACTAATTTTTTCATTATACAATGAGCGGTGAACGTTTACCACGAACTAAACAGTACTAAAGCTCTGCAAAATTGCGCGCGCAATTACCGACATAAGCAAAAAGTTTTATGTTCTTTGTTCCCATCCCTGTCTTCATGTGATTCCGCCCTTAAATTTTTGAGACCACCACTTGTGTGTGAAGCTTAATATTAAAATGGCCGCCCAGTCTCTGTATTTGTTAAACAAGTCGATTTTCTTCTTTTAAAATAAAAATATAAACAACAACAATTGTTGTAAATAACAAAATTGTGCATGTTTTGCTGCGGGATGGCATGTGAAGCTTGTTCGACAAAGTTTTCTCTCTTCAAGAGAAAAGTAAGTTTCACAATATTTTCCCTATTTTCGTTTCTCTCTGGATAACAAAAAACGCTTATATATATTTATCAAATGCGTCAAAGAAAAAAATACACAATAATCAATTAATTAAAAGGTTAATTTTTTTTTCAAAAATTTTAATAAAAATGGGTTTAAAAATGAAATATTCACGGGGGGATCATAAATAAAGAGAATAGAATTTAAAATGAAAGGTAATATTTTCTAAAAACAATCTTAAAGAATGACAGTTTCTATCAATATAGAATTAATACTATTTTGAATGTTTTTCGTAATTTTAAATACTGTTTTTTACTATTATTAATGGTGAAAAAATATTTTTTAAAAGAAAAAGTATGAATCAAAAAAAGGCGGAAGGGATTTTCCAAAAAAACTGAAAATTGTTCTTTTCTTTACAGAAACAATGCATGGATTGTCTGCGATTTTTTTGTACAGATTGTCTTATTAGAAGGATTGACAGGGTTTTGTGCTGTGATAATTGCAGCATGCTTTCACGTAGACCTGTAATTCGTAGTCAAATTCAACAAATGCGATCACGCGACTTACGACAGTATTTGGTCGCTAAAAAAGTTTCTGTTCGTGGTTGTGTAGGTAAATATCAAATATAAATTCTCCAATTATTCATTTTCGACTTTGACAGTTTTTATTCCCAATAATAACAATATTCCCAATAAAAAAATTGTAGGTATTTATAATAATATTTTAAATACATTTTTCTTTCAAATTTTCAATCGCAGTTTCTTTTTTTTCTAATGTTATTTTTCATTTTTCAGAAAAAGAAGATTTAGTAAATTTACTCATAGTATTTGCAAACGATTGTCACACAAATGATGGATATGAAAGTGGACCATTCGACAGAAGCAGAAAGTATGAAATTATTTCAAAAAAATCATACAAAATTAGTGTTTTTTAATATTTTATTTTTATTTTTTTCAAATTATTATTATTATTATTTATTTTTATCACGTATTTTTAATGTGAAAATATGAAAAAGGCAAAAATTGTTCATTATAAACTGATAAAAATTTAGATTTAGTTAAAAAAAATTTTCAATAAAGAAAAATAAAATAATGGAAAATGAAATTAGTTTTTCAGAGAGAAATCAGGATGATTTATCATCGAGACGTTCTCGAAGTCCTCCAATTGAAAGGCCAATAACGGAAGAACCAAGGCCAGAAAGAATTCCCGAACCGGAAATTGTTGAGGAACTATCGAGAAATGAAGTGGAAATTGAAGAATTATCAGGAAGCGATGAAATTGTTAATGAAACGGAAGATCAACCTGTGATAATTGAAAACGACGAAATATCCGAATCGTCAATTATCAGAGACACTGATTCTCATTCGGTAATTTTATTTACAATAATAATAATAATAATATTTAATAAATATTATATAATAATTAAAATTTTTGAAGAAATTTTCGTTTCATTTTGACTTTTTTCTTTAACAGAGGACAAAAATAGTGGAATTATCTGACATAAAAGAAATTTCGGATTTGGAATATTTAACTGTGAAGCAGTTAAAAGATTTATTAAGTATGAATCGTGTTGATTTCAAGGGTTGCGTTGAAAGATGTGAATTACTCGACAGAGCGAGTAGATTGTGGGAGGAACATCGAAAATCCAGAGAAGGTGAGTAACACCAAGAATTTTCTTGTTTAATCAATTTTTTGAATTAATTTCAAAATTAATTTTGAACCTCTTTTTCAATTAATTTCAAAATTAATTTTGAACCTCTTTAAATTAATTTCAAAATTAATTTTGAACCTCTTTAAATTAATTTCAAAATTAATTTTGAACCTCTTTAAATTAATTTCAAAATTTATTTTGAATCTGTTTTTAAATTAATTTCAAAATTAAGTTTCTAAAAGTAAAATTTAACTTTACAATTTTATTTCAGCAAATATAGAAACAATGGACGACGATACACTTTGCAAGGTATGTTTGGATGCACCAATTGAATGCGTCATTTTAGAATGTGGCCATATGGCTTGTTGTATAAATTGCGGTAAACAAATGTCGGAATGTCCAATTTGCAGGCAATATGTCGTGCGAGTCGTGAGATTTTTCAAAGCCTGATTTAGTTGATAATTTCTTTTTTTTTATTACATATTATGAATATTAGTTTCGTAATGGTGATCATTTTTAAAAGTATGTAAATATGCTTAAGGTGAAAAATTTGATCAAATCTATTTTATTCACTTTATTATAAATATATATAACAATTAAAAATTGAGGAAGAAAAAAAATGTACATAGGCGTAAAATTAGGCATATCAACTTCTTTTTTTTATTATTGACAATATATACAGTATATTTTTCCCTCTTTTTTTTAATTATGGAAAACACTCCCCCCTGCAAGAATTGAAAATTACAATTTTTTCTTCGCCACTTACTTAGCAATTGTTTTTTTTCTGTTTTGTCTTTCGCGAAAATTTGTATAGGAAAATGAATTATTTTTTTATTACAATTAAAATTCTGTAAAACGAGCAACGACTGTTAATAAACCAAATCATTTTTATTTAATATTAAAATAAGTCTTTTCACTATCACTTTTTCTCTTTTTTTCTTTTTTTTTTTTTGGTAAAACATCTCTAACTAAAGAAATACGTTGAATATTTTATATTATTAATGTCATATGTTCCTTTTGGTGGAATTTTTGCCAAAATTTTATTAAAATTCTCATAGTTTTCGGCAATTTTCACCTTGGTACATTGATTTATTTCCCTGAAAATTTTTTTACTTGTGTTAAATTTCATTTTTAATTTTGTTATAGAAAAAGGAATGTAAATCAAATGTTTTACTCACTCTTCGGTAAATTTGAATTTATTCAATAAATATTGTGAGAGATTTTCCAAAATTGGTTCCGAATGAAGAGCAATAAATTGATTTCGACAAATCTAAACGGGGGAAAAAAAATTTTTTTTTAATTTGTAATTAGAAAGGAATAAATTTTCGTTTCTTACTTCATTCATTTTGGTGACTGTCGATGGATGAGTCCAGAAACAATCGTGTACTGACATAAACGTTATTCCAGCCTGTTCAGAATATAAACTCGTCAACATCATGTGAGTTGAATCCAAAGAATGAATAAAATTCGGTGGAAATGCATTTTTTTGTTTCAAAACATTTGGACTTTTGCTGAAAAAGAAAAAAAATGTTTTAGTTTCAAGAATTCGAAAAAATTAAATACAATTTATAGAAAATATAAAATATTAACAGAATGGAGAACAAAAAATATTAGTGTTTCGTGAAAATTTAATCAGTGGGAAATTTAATTACATGTGTTTTGAATCATTTTTGAAATAAGGTTGAATAACGGGTAATCCTAATGGAGTTTCCCATTCAACGGCCGCTTTTCTCAATAAACCAATTAATCGCGCAGTTTCTGTGAACCAATCCTGAATTTCCCTTGCACTCTTAAACATTGTTCGCAAACTGCGAAATGTATGATCAACCAAATAAGAACCGGCTTCGCGAATATCTCCTTGAGGAAAATTCTCCAAATCTACGAGAGAAAATTAATTCTTTAAATTAAACAAATAATTAAATTAAATTAATAATTAAATTAAATTAAATTAATAATTAAATTAAATTAAATTAATAATTAAATTAAACAAATTAAACAATTTTTGTAAGAAATATTTCTTTGGACTGTAAAAAAAGGAGACGATACCCTTCAATTGTTTCATTATTTGGGACTTGGCGCCGAATTTCGTAACACCATAAACGGTCGTCATAATCGTTTGCTTAATAACTTTCCTCTGAATGTGATTTTTTAAAACTTTGGCAATTTGCACATTGTTCTCGGCGTCTATTCGACGAGCCTCTTCCACCTTTAAATATTCATTTTTAATAATAATTAAATATGGTAATAATTAAATATGGCAATGAAATTGAAATTAAAAATAGTAATAATTAAATAAAGTGAAAAATAATATTATATTAATAGTAGTTTTTTGTTTTTAACTATCATTTGTCAATTAATTAAATTTAATAATTCTCGAGGGTGGGGAAAACTTACGCGAACAACAACGTCGCTATAAACGTCGTGTGGATTTTCAAATGGACACAAATTAACGCTCTCGGCTCCAACTTGATCGCGACCAAGCGCTGCGTAATGTTGCAATCCATTACAACTGCCGTCCTGATGAATTGGAAATCCGGTTAAATAATCACTCGGATTTTTACATTTTAATGCACTCGATATTTCCATGCAAGCCGCCAATGTTTGCCAAGGTTCGTCCGATGTTATCCACCACATTTCGCCCTTGAAAAATATTTTCAAACAAAATTGAAAATTCAAAAGAAAGAAAAAATGAAAATATTCACAATTATACAATTTATTTAAATTGAATTAATTATATGAATTTTATTTAAATTGAATTTATTATATGAATTTTATTTAAATTGAATTTATTACATGAATTTTATTTAAATTGAATTTATTATATGAATTTTATTTAAATTGAATTTATTATATGAATTTTATTTAAATCAAAATTAATTTCACTAATTTAAAATGGAAATAAATTTAATTTACGAAATTTTAAAATTAAAATCGGTTACCGTCAAAGGTTTTGTTGCACTGTCGAGAATTTTGTCTAGAATTTCATTTGCGTACTGAAGTCTATTTTTGATTGACTCCTTCTTTTTGAAACCGGTCAAATTAATTGTGTGAATTTTCAGCCAATCGAGGCCCTTCGGTCCAAGGGGCTTTCTTTGCGCGAATACCAACATCGATCGAGAAAAATCCGATCCAAAGTGACTCAAATGAGGCGGAACTGGATAAACTCTCCCTCGGAAATCCATATTATGCGGTAGCCAAAATATTTCCTTTCTGTACTGTTTAAAAAAACGGAAAATACACATTAGATAAATTAAAATAATTAATTAAATTATTATTATTATTAAATTAAAAGTTAAACACAGAAAAAAATTATTAATATAATAATTATTAATATTAAATATTAATATCTAAATATTAATATCTAAATATTAATATTAAATATTATTATTATTATTATTAT
>JUFY01014508.1:1921-24691 GCA_001855655.1 Leptopilina clavipes
TCTCATCTAGATTGGCAAAGAGATTTTGGCCTCGGCTCAACAAAACTTGTCCCATACTTAAAATGCTCGATATGCCGGAAGTTCATTTTAAAGTTTTTTTTCTTTTCTTTTCCTCTTTTTCTTTTTAAATCTTTTTTTGCAAAAATAATTGCCAACTAAATGTGATTTCAAAAATTAGAAATAATATTGTTTTAGAAATTTTTCTTCCATCTGGAAATTGCCCCACTTTTCCCTATTAAAAATAGGGCTCTAACAAGGGCCTTGCAAGAAACTAAAAAACTAGTTAGATCCTTGCTGAAGCCCTATTTCAAGTAGGGCCAATTGGGGCAATTTCTGAACGGGTTTTTATTTTTTTTTTGGGTCGCCATTAAAAAATATGTAATATTTGGTTAGTTGGTTGATTTTACTTTTAATAATTTATTATTTTATTATGTGTAAATTTGTCTTGATATTAATTCTATTCCATAGAATAGAATTAAATCTCAATAAAATTCGTCCCACTGATATTTGAATTTATCATCAGTTTTTTTGAATATTCATGCGCGTTCGATTTTAAATACTGATGAAAAAAAAAAGTGGTAAATTCGATGAAAAATTTTTGACAAAATATAAGTATTAGTATATGAATAAAAATGCAAAGTTTCTTGCCTTTAGAGACATAAATCAAAGCAAGAAGCGTGAATCTTATGATGTATTATTTGTATGCTGCATATATACTATATATTCAGAAATGAAAATCTCTCTGAGGCAAGATGCAATTCAGAATGCGCGTAGGTTTTCCTATATATACATACTATATGTATATACAGTCGTTCGTTGAGAGTAGAGAATATAGCGTATATAGTTCGTATTGCATTGAACAAGGGTGAAATAAAAAGAAAATAAATTTCTAAGCTTAGAGTGCACTTCCGCAGTGTCATTTTGCCAGAATGTTCTATTTTCCACGGGACACATAGGTCATCTTTCGTATTTTGGAAGATGCGAATATCCCATTTTCGATGAAAACAATTTTTTTTGGCGCAATATTGTTTTTATGATGTTTGATTTGATCTTCACTACACTATTTTCCAATAACATTTCATGTGAAGCATTGAATTACCATGCGAAAAAAATGGATCGTAATTTTTTTTTTTTTTTAATGCCAAAGTGAATTTTTTTCAATTTGGAACATTTGTTCTATTTGAGATTTTAATGTTTTTATATTAAGGTATTGAATGAAAATAGGGTATGAGTAGTTTGTTAAAAGGGAGGAAATTTAACGTAAAACGTGAGCAAAAAGTGTGATTGGAAAATGGTAAAATCAAAATTTGAAGGACGTTAGGCTGAGTTTATTTTATCTCAAAGGAGGAATATTGGTGTTTTTATTTCTTATTATTATCTCCCTATGTTTTTTAATGAACAATTTTTGAATTTTCGACTTCTAACTTAGAAAAATTTGCTTCAGTTTTCTTCTTTAGATTCACGAAATATAAATATAGTATAGAAAATAAATTCACTGAGAATTTGTTTAGTGGTTTTTTTTTTTGTTTGATAGAGAGGTTTTTGAAAGGAGGAACAAGCTGATAGTACTTGAGACACATTGGAAAGGATTACAGGGGCATAAAGTACGTCAGAAGCGACGTATAACATGGTTCTTCGTCATTTCGATTGGAATCCTAAAAGGAAAGGGAAACGAGAATCTGGGATGGATGTACTCAATCGTTGATAGCAGGTGCGGACGAAGGAGAATCGTGTTTTTAAAACTAGTCAAGGGAGAGTGAATGAGTGAGAGAATAAGAGAGAGAGAGAGAGAGAGAGAGAGAGAGAGAGAGATGACAAGTAAGCGAAGATTTTCCTTGTTGGAGTGAGAGGGTTGATGCCATCTTAATGGATAACCTAGCTTAACCTCAGTACCAGACTCGTCTCTGCTTTCCTCAGTTCTATTCATTTGCACGTTGAATTTAATTTAATGAAACGAAATACTTCGAAACGTGAATTTACAGGCATCTCATGCTGATTCCTTCACGCACAGGTCGTCGTCGTCGTCGTTGTCGTCTCTCAACATAAATAGCGTAAGAAAACAACACTGCACTGAGTTGATAAATACTTGTATTTCTTTTTCTCCTCTGATATTTTTCTCTTTTTACCTGGCGGAATGAGGTGCACGGGATAATGAGAGAGTGAGATAAATATAATCATGTTGTGTACTTTCCTCCTCTTTCTTCTTCTTTTTTTATTTTCATTTTTGCTCGACGCTGTATTTCTATTCAAGTTTGACCAAAAATAGAGAAAAGAATAGAGATAGAACTTGTTAGTGTTTTAATTTTTCGAAAAGGGATAAGCAATTTGTGTGTATTACATAGGAAAACATGAAAATTTATTGAGTGTGGGTGAAAAAAATTCCCTTGTGAATAACTTGATTATTATTCTCTTTGCCTTGGTGAGTTGTTATTTTTTTGGCAGGGGGAAAATTGCTTCTAGTTTATAAATTTAGTTAAAATTTGTTAATTTCTGGTTTTTAAGTAGTGACAGTCGTTTTTAATCGGACAGAAAGATTTTTAATTCTTCTAATTTTGGTCTCAGTAGTAGAAGTCAATTTTAGTCAGTCAAAATATTTTATTCTTGTGGGTATTTACTATCAGTAGTGAAAGATAATTTCTCTCTGAGTAGAACATGAGAAAATTCTTGTAAATTTAGTTTTTAGTAGTAGAAGTTCGTTTTAGTCAGACAGATAGTTTGAAATTCTTTTATTTTTCGTTTTAGTAGTAAAAGTCACTTATAGTCAGACAAAAAGTTCAAGACCTGTTTTTTGTTTTAGTAGGAAAAGAAAACTTTAGTTTGACTAAACTCTGTAAATTCATAAAAATTCATTAAAACATTATATCAGTAGTGAAGGTTAATTTTAATCAGACGTTCCAATTTTTTTTCTATTGGTAATTTTCGAATTTTAAGTAGTAATAGTCGTGTTTATTCAGACAGTTTAAAGTCCTTACTACAAGTATCAGTAGTAAGAGACAATTATAGTCAGACAGAACATTGCAACCTTCACTATCAGTAGTACTAGTCAACTATAGTCAGACGCTCTAAAATCAAAATTTTTCCGTGGCATTTTTGAATTTCCTCCAATGTTAAATTACTATTTCCTTTTGGAAATTTACTCAGAATTGATAAATTTTATATTCAATCGAAATAAACCACCTTTTGATATTTGGAAATATTCTGTAAATATCCTGTAAATAAATGTCCTGTAAAACAGTATAAAATTGTTTTATTTTTGTTTAATAAAACAGTTTTCAAACATATAGGATTAAATATAACTTGAGATTCGATTATTTTGATATTTTTTACGATATTTTAAAAAGGGAGAACTATCGTTTTTCTCTATTTTTCCACATTTTATTTGTGCACGGATGAAGTTCTAGCGGTTTGCGGTGAAGAGAAATTCAATTCACGTTCTTCCTAATAAAATCAATCGGGTCAGAACGCCGAGAATACGGTCGTCGCATCATTGAAAATGTATCGGGTTTGACTCTTTGGCAGGAAAAAAAAAAGGAAATAGAAGAAGAAAAATAGTGCTTCCACGACAAATATTTAACTGACGAGTATAAAACATTAATTAGTAACTCTTATTTTCTTGTTGGGATTATTTTTTTTGGGATTATTTTTGTATTATAGTATTTTATTTAGATCAATTGTTTTGATGAATTCGAGAGAAAATTAATATAGAAAAAAAATTAAAAATGGTGGAAGAAGGAAAGAAAGTTCTTTTTTTTTTTTTTTGGAAAATGGAAAATTTTTCAGGTCGTTAGTCTTCTTTTTACAATTCCCATTAGAAAATTCGTGGGCATGATAGGTCGAGTGCACTCTTCCTCAGACGAAACGCAAAAGAACACTAATTTATTAACCCCCTTAGAACTAGTTTTAACGAGTAGGTACCATTGCTGCCTAAATGGAGATATATATCTTCCGTTGGGTGCACTTATCCGTTTCTGGCTGACATCTACACGTACGAATTAATGGCTTTGCTCGAACTCTCTTACTTGCTGGCTCAGTGGTGACGGCTATAAACTATGCGAGTGTACGATCAACCGGATCGATTATGGATCCTTTGGGATTTCCGCTTCTGATCCGTGAAACGTGACTCACTCTCGCAATTATAAATTATAAACATTAATATACATACACATTTTTCACCGAGCGCTCTTTTTTGCGCGCGAAAAACTTTTCAATTTCACGAAAAAGAAAATTTTCCATTTTTACAAATTGGAAATACTGAAATTATTATTATTACACTGAAAAAAAATTTATTCAAGTCAAATAATGTCTATTATCTATATAATTTTTTATTATCAAATAAATATTTAATAACAATAAATTCAGCGAAATAAATATTTACTTGAAACAAATAATTTTTATTTAAATCAAATAAACTGTAAAAAGTGAAATAATAATTTCTGTATTTTAAATCAAATTTAGTTGACTAAAAATTTATTTGATACAAATAAATATTTATTTGATAATAGTCGAGTTTCATTATTTGAATCAAATAAATTTTTTTTCAGTTTAGGTATTATTTTTATTATTTTTCCCTTTTACAGAGAGAGAGAGAGAGAGAGAGAGAAAGAGAGAGAAAGAGAGAGAAAGAGAGGGGAAAAATGCTTCTTGCACATGTCTATTATTATTTATCTTTATTTTTATTATTTTTTTCCGTTATCTTTGTGTAAAGGAAAATAATGTTCTGAAAGGAAAGTTCATCGGAAATTCAGTGAAACGTTTGAAAATGTAGATGAAAGCGGAGAATGTGAAAAATAAATATTTAGAATTTTTGATTGGATCTTATCTTTTTGAGGGAACTTAAATCTGCCTTGAGAGAGAGAAAGAGAGAGAGTGAGAGAGAGAGAGAGAGAATAAGAGAGTGGATTCTTTTTATCATTTCGAGTTGAAATTTTCGTAGGGATATAACTCGACTTGCGAGAAGGAGTCGTCATTTTATCCTTCGCGAAGAGACAAACAGAGAAACAGGTAGAGCGTAAACGAAAAGAGACTAAGATCAATACTCCACTCTGAAAAGATACAAATACCGAAAACCCCTTGAGGAGTTGGATTTATACTATATTTTTTTGTCAAATTGTGAGTGAAATTCAAAAGACATATATCACATTCAAAAAGATGCAATCCTTTTAGATTAAGTTCACTTTGAGTGAGGAAAATTATAGCTGACGAAATAGTAAAGTAGTAAAGTAAAAAATAAATAATAAATAGTAAAATAAAAATTGCAAAAAAATAACAAAATTGAAAAATTAATATTGATGATTTTACTGCAATATTTCCAGGCAATGTTGGAATAATATAGGACAATAATAAAGGCAATGTTGCAAATATTTGGAAATAGTTTATTCCACAGTAGATAAAATTTCAGAAATATTGTCAACATTGCCTCAATGTTGCAGCAAAATGAAAATATTGTCAACATTGCTTCAATATTCTTTTAGAACATTGGCAACGTTGCCTCAATATTGTATTACAATGTGCAATTTTAGCAACAAATTAAAATATTACAAAGAAAAATATTTTAAACTAATAACATTCGTGTAATTAAAAATAGAAAAATAAAAATAAAAAAATAATAACAAAAATAAAAATAGTAAAAAAATAGGCAATATTTGATTATTAAAATGTGGATGTAATAAAAATAATTCAGAAATTTTTCATATTATCTTGATTTTTAAAACAGTAAATGCGTAAAATTCAGGAAAAGAACGTTTTTACTATCGAGATTATTTTACATATACGACATTTGTGTTATGCCTTTTCCGTTTTAATTTAACATTAGAAAATATAAACTTTTACGAGGGAAAATATAATACGAGAGGTGAAGGGAACCGCGCGCATGTGTCATGAAAATTATATAACCGAAATGACAATCTAAAACTGGCAATTGTGACATTTAAATTGTAGTGTGAGACTCCTCTCGAAAACTTTCCTGCCTGCGGAGGAGTAACAATAAAGCCAGACAGGACATGAAATATATTTTCACCTCTATTTATGTCTCCAAGCTTAACAGTAACACTTAACGATCATGTCCAAAGTTTTGGTTTGTTCAGAAGGAGTTGTGCGCAGGATATTCTTCAAGTATACCATTGTCAAGGTACATTATTCTCGGATTATACTAATTTTCTTCGGAACAACTTTTAGCCACAAGAGGCTAGAGGTAATAAATTAGGAGTAAATTCAGCATTATGGAAATATGACCAAAAATTAGGATCTTTTTTTTATTTTTTCTAAAAAAGGCTTTTTGGTAATTTCTTAATTTTTTCTTGATTTTGGTATTTTCGTATTAATAAAAAATTTATTTGATTCAAGTAACCTAAATTTTTTTTATTTAATAATAGACAAGTAATTAATTGTTTGAATCAAATAAATTTTTCTTCAGTGCATACAAAAATAATTTTCGTTAAAAAAATATTATTATATTCGATTGTTTTCTAAATTGTTTATTTAGAAAATATTTTTAAAAAATTGTGTTCTTCATGTTGTATTAAAAATTTGAAAATTGTTTTATATTCTGCATTCATTTCTGAGTGTGAAACCGTTGAGAAAAAAAATGACAATTAGAAATTAGTTAACTAACAATAATTATTTATTATTAATAAAATGTTTGAATAATGATAATAGTTATTATTTATTATTATTAAAATAATTACGTGCAAGGAGACTACTAAGTTGAACGCAATAATCGTTCATTGATTTTAATAAAGCAAATTAATTAATAATTAGTCAATTATTATATAATTAAATAATTGTTGTTAATTAACTTATTTTTAAGTGATTGGCAGTTGAAAAAATTTTTTTCCTAACTGTTTTATGCTCAGAAATAAATGTAGAATATAAAACAATTTTTTATAAATGTTTCATAGGAAATGAATACAATTTTTTATTAACATTTTTTAAATAAACAATTTAAAACTAACATGATTTTTGCATATTCCAAGTAAACAAAAATCCTTATTTATTTTTAAATTTGTTAAACGGATCTTGAGAAAATTTGTTTTTTTATAAAACTTCCAAAAACTTTAATTGTTAATAACTTTGACAAAAAATTTTCTTTTGGTCTAAAAATATCAGAAGATCAAAAAAAAATTATTTAACGTTGAAATATTCAAATTTTCTTATTTTACAAGATCTGTTTACTCTTTCTGATGTAGAAAATTTTAATCGCTATTAGGGGATAAAAAAAATTTAGAGAATTTAGAGAATTTTTTTTGAGAGAAAAAAGTCGAAAAAATTTTCAATGTGGAAAACATTTTGTTTTGCTATATTCAACGTTCAGCAAAGTTTTCAGCGTTCTTAAAGAGTGGCGACTTTAATGCATATCCTCTAGACAGGATAATACCGTAAAGGTATCACAAGGCTTTGGTGTTTGACAAGAAAAGCCGATGGCACGAGTTGTAATAGCCAATGGGATAGTCAAAAACAAGAGGACAGGAATATGGTTATACAAAAGCTTTCGTAATGTTTACATATTCTAATATAGGTTGAAAATACGTGCGACGCACACATACACACATACACTCGAGCGAATAAACCCAGCAATCTTGGCCCCGTTCTCCTTTACTTTATCGTGGGTCTTATTAAATTCCATAGTCGACAAGTATCGTTCGGGATGATGACGATGTTATTTATGCTTATGATCAATATCGTAACTCTCCATCGCTATTTCGACGATTTTATTATTAATCACAATTTAATTTATGCCCCCCCGAGGGTGTAATTTCCATTCCGCTTATATTACTTCTTTGACAAATTTTGCATTGTTGGTAAATTTCAAATTTTTATAATGAAAAATTATACAATAATAAAAGTAATAATAATAATAACAGGATTGCTACGCTTTCTGGAAACCTGGAAAACCTGGAAAAGTCATGGAATTTTGTTCAGGAAAAATTGTAGCAACCCTGTAATAATAATTATAATAATAATTATTGATAATAATATTTAGAGGCCTTTTACGGTTTTAAAGATGTTCGTTTATTACAAATAAATTGTTAATAATAATTGTTAATAATTTATTTGTAATAAACGAACATCTTTAAAACCGTAAAAGGCCTCTAAATATTATTATCAATATTCTTATAAAACGGTTCTTAAACAATTTTATTAATTTATTAATTAATAATAATTATTATTATAATATAATTTTTCATTATTCATTATTTCATTTTTCATTTTTCATTTTCAAAAATTATACAATAATAATAGTAATAATAATAATAATAATAATAATAATTATTGTTATTATTATTTTATTATTATTATATTAAGATTATTTATACATGTACCTAATCTAAGTTGGATTCTTTACAATTTTCTCTGATAATATAACTCTTGACATGTGAATTTCAGCTTTAATTTTCATTCACCCTTGACTGAGATTTTGAGGTTATGTTCACCACTTGATCTGCGACTTTTGACCCAAATTTTGAGGTTCTGAAGTAGGTTGTTTTACCTCTTGACTTGCCAATTTTTCTCTGAATTCTTGAGATATTATTCTGTCTATCGATCCTTGAATATTGACCTAAATTTTCCGGTTTTTTTTTGTCCCTTGATCGGTTAGTTTTGATTTAAATTTTGAAATGTTGTTTGTCTCTTGACCTGTGATTTTGACATAATATTTTTAATTTATGTTGGACTTTTGGCTTTTGAATTTGGACCTGCAATTTAAGATTATGTCTGCCTTTTAATGTACATGTAAATTATGACCTAAATTTTTATTTTTTCTGTCAATCATTCTGGAGATTTTATACATTTTATTCTATTGATCTTTCAATATTGACCAAAATGTTGAGTCTTCTTCTTTTCTTGATCAGATACTTTTGAACTAAATTTTGAGATATTTTTCTCTTGTACCCTTTGGATTATTTGACTAATATTTTGAATTTATGTTCGACCTGTAGTAATTTAAGGTTATGTCTGAATTTTGATCTGTGAATTATGACCTAAATTTTCACTTTTTCTCCTAAATTGTGAGATTTTATTTTATTGATCTTTTAATATTGATCTAAATTTTTATATTTTTTTGTCCCTTGATCGACTACTTTTGACCTAAATTTTGAAATATTTATTGACCTGTCTTTTGACTAAGATTATTAATTTATGTTCCTCTCTTGGCTTTTTTAATTTTGACCTACAATTTAAGTCAATTTTTATTTCTTTATCTTGATCATGAATTATGACCTAAATTTCATGGTTATGTTTGAATATTTACCTGTGAGTTTTGACCTAAATTTTGAGGTTACAGACAAGAACGACAAGACACTTTTTTTTAATCTAAATTTTTAGGTAATTTTTTAACATGTGTATTGACCTAAATTTTAAGGTTACTATCGTCTCTTAATTTGTGATTTTGACCATTTTTTTGTATTTTTTTACAATATAGTGAATCTGCCTATTGATCTAGACAATTGACTTAAATTTTGAGGTTATGTCCGTTGTTTGTTCTTTGCTCTTTGACCTAAATTTTGAGGTTACGTTACTGAAGTTTTGAAACACCGATGGCGTTATCTTTTTTATATGCAATATATATAGATATAATTTTATAATATAAAAATAAATGTAACGATATGACTATATATATATAGTTTCCGGAGTGCGATAACAAGTTTTCCGTTATACGATAAAGAAAATTGTGATAGAGAAATCACACGTAAGAAGTGATATCTCTATTTGTAAAGCGATGTCGTTTGCAACGGAGAAAACAGGGTAAACCTCCCCCTATTTGTATGAGGAGTGTCGAAGTTCAGGGAGAGTGAGAGAGAGAAAATGAGTCGAAAAAATGCCAAATGAGAGGAAAAAAGATGTCGGATAAAAGAATGAGAGGAAGAAGAAGAAGAAAGCAATGTAAAGAGAGGAAAATAAAAAGAATCGCAGCCTCTGGAATTTCCACGATGCAATTGGAATAATTTGAACGTTTGCATGTATGAGGCCAAGTTGTGTCTTCGTTTTCCTTCTTTTCGACTTTTGTGGAGTTGACTTTCAAAACGTTTTCGAATATAAATTATATAATGAATGCAAAAAACGACTGGTACGGGAAATTTCTTTGGTTGCATTCAACGATTGTATCTCTCAATATTCTTGGAGAGGAAAATTTAACAATATTTTTCCGTATTTATTCGTCTTGTTTTTATTTTGAAACAAAAAGAATGTTGCAGCAATATTGTCTGCCATGCGCCCAACATTGAGGGGCAATGTTGCTTCAGTATTGGGGTAATGTTGCTTGTTAATATTCAAGCAATATTGGGGTAAAGTTGCTTATTAATATTCAAACAATATTATTCCAACATTGCGGGGCAATATTGCTTCAACGATTAGAATAGAAACTGATGGAAATTTACAATATTCAAAGAAAAAATGTCTTTTTTCATTCCATTATTAATTATTAGATTATTTAAAAATTGAATAAAAAGCTTTCAATTGACAATGGAAGAAAGTTCTCGTTTCGTATTTTTTAATAAAAGGGTATTTTAGTTTTCCCATCTACTATACATTCGAAAGGTTAGTCTCACATGAGGATTATAGAGTTTATATATAGAAAAAAAAATATAAGAAAGTTTTTATAAAAATTGTATGATCTGAATACATTTCTTTTTTTTTTTTTGTAAAAACTTGAAGTGGATAATAAGCAGAAATTGTGTTGTATATTCTCATGACGCGCTAAAGTTCCGTTGAAAATAACCTTTCAGTTGGTGTGTTGTTTGTAAAAAAAAAGCCTAGGAAAAGCGTTTCAGAAGTGCAGAAAACCGTCTATTGCAGATGTTTACTTTTCTCTTTTCTTTCACGCGAATTCGTAACCTCACACAAACGTTCTTACATTCGCTTTATATTGTTGTATATATAATAATAAAATAGAAATTGTATTCTCGTCAAATTTTTTATAAGTTTTACTTGAAAATAAGTCTTTTCACACAAGACAGAAATTTATTTCATGATATCATGGGAGACTTAACTTTTTGGGTAAATTAAAAAAGAAAGAAAAAAAAAGAAAAATTTGTACCTTTTGGATGCAATATTCCTGTAATATTTCCAAAATAATGCTTTAATATTAATGCACAATGTTTTTAGTGTCTAAAAACATTTTTGAAAAACTTAAAAACCTTGAATTCAGTCAAAATTCTGTCTGAAAATCAGGACTAAGTCAGGGAAAACAAAATCAAATTTTTGTAGCAACCCTGTATCAGTATTATTTTTTATTACTATTATTGTTCGTACCTATTTTTATTTGAAATGTTACAATAATTTAAAAATATTTAAAAAAAAAAAGAAAAAGAAAAGAAAGATTAAAGTGGTTTTTTGGATTGAAGTTGGCCAAAAAAAAGGTTATTTCCGTGGAGGTGTTGCTCTGAAATAGATTTTTGGATTTGTAAAGGAATGGTTTGGCACGTGACTTGGCATATCTTAGGTATGTTCCGCGAATTTCTTGGGTATTTCAGTTCAATTGCAATTCACCGAGTTAGAGTGGCGAAAAACCTTGCACACAATTTGAAAGAGGAAACTGACATTGAGCAAACTTTGGCGAGAATGAGATAGTGTGAATGTGGTGGTTGAAAGAGGAGGGGGGGGGGGTAGAATTGGAAGGCTTAAAGGGGCTTCACGCCTCGAAAGATAGGGTAAGAGTAATTCCT
Source organism: Leptopilina clavipes (assembly GCA_001855655.1). Taxonomy (NCBI): domain Eukaryota; kingdom Metazoa; phylum Arthropoda; class Insecta; order Hymenoptera; family Figitidae; genus Leptopilina; species Leptopilina clavipes. The sequence goes on from JUFY01014508.1 coordinate 13,579, forward strand.
GATACACGATAATAGAATCTGAGATTGGTATTTCTTCGTTTTTTTCCCTCTATGTTGGCACTCGTTGATTTATTCCTTTTAAATTCAATATTTTAATGTTGGCGGGAAATATTTCTGTCAAGAAACGAAAAAGTGAAAAAGTATATTTAAAAGTTTTTAATAATAATTTTTTATATTAAATTTTTGCTTTTGTTATTTTTTTAATTCATTGTTTAGTTATTTTATTTATTTATTTTTTTTACTTATGTTTTGTTTATTTTATTTGTTTAGTTTTTTTTTATTTTACTTATTTACTTAATTTATTTATTTGATTAATTTTTTTATTTCACTTCTTTATTTACGGTAACAAATGTACTTACAAAATGTCTTTAATTAAAAAAAAATTTCAATAACCAAAATTAAAAATATATCCAAACGGAAAAATAAAAATAAGGATTGTCAAAAAAAAAAATCGTCAATATAAAAATATGAGATTAAGAATTAGTATTTAGTAAAAAAAAAAAATTCTATTCCCTCTCGTAATGCAAATGAACTTCTGTCTATTTCTACTTGTTTTTTTTCTTTCTCCTGCAACGTTTCATTACTCTTAATGAATTTTTCGTTTCACACTATAAAGATTTCTTCTCGTAAAATTACTTTTCTCGGGAGAAAATAAAGTTAAGTGCAGATTTTTATCGGTATTTACGTTGTAAATCGGTTCCTTATCGTCTTCTCCCATCTCCCTGAAATATATTTTCTTCAACTTTCCTTTACAGTTAGATTTCAATATTTTCATCAGACGCACACAATGAAAAATTCTCTCCTTTTTTTTAATTTAAAAATTCAGTTTACATTTTCCGTTCTATAGAAGAATTCTTTTCTTGTACTTTCTACATCTGAATTAGTAAAAGATTTTTACTATATTTTTTTGAAATGAGTTACTCACTTTTTGCTACGAATTAGTTAAATTTTAATTAATTGGTTAAAATTTTGTTTCCTTTTTTTTTGGTAAATTTTAATTAATTCCTAGCTAAGTTTACTTATAATAAAATTTGATTAATTCCTAGAACAATCGATTGACTATGAATTAATGACTACTATGAATTAATTAAAATCAAAATGATTAGTTCCAATTTTTACTAATTTAGAACAATCGATTGACTATGAATTAATGACTACTATGAATTAATTAAAATCAAAATTATTAGTTCCAATTTTTACTAATTTAGAGTGACTTAAACTAAAATTAGTTAAAATTTTTACTAATCTAGAGTTACAGTAAAACTAAAATTAGTTAAAATTTTTACTAATTCAGATTTAGAGTAAAACTAAAATTAGTTAAAATTTTTACTAATTCAGATGTAGAGTAAAATTTTTTCCTTTTTCATAAAATGTTGAATTTTCGAATAAACTTCCTTTTTTCTCATTATATTTATACAGGATTTGAAAATTTTCCTAAATTATTATATAATATCATAATTTCTCTTTCGAGATGGGAAAATCCTTTGATTTTAAACGTCGATTAATTTAATTAAATCATGAAATTAATTTTATAACGAGAAATATTCTCGCAAAAGCGTATTTTATAAATTAGTCCAACACAGAATTTAATTAGAACGAATAATTGAATTTTAATTGTAGGTGAAATTTTTTTTTTAATAATATTATTACGTTCTTGTATTTTAAATTAATTATATTTCTATATATGTATAATAAATGGTAGTTATAACTATATATATGGCTAAAAGCTACTTTAGCTAAGTGATACTACTTACTTATGCGGCATTAAGACTGCAGTAAAGTTAATGGCGATGGAAACCTGTCGACTAGAAGTGATGAGGTATCGGCAACGCATATTGGGTGCATATACACCAGGATATCCCGGGCTCGCCAAAATGCAATCTCTCCGACATTCCGTATCCTCATAAACCCAGTCACATTCTGTTGAAAAACAAAAAAAAAAAACAAAAAAATAAACAAAAATTCATCATAAACTTGACAAAAAAAAAGAAAATTGAAAATTTCCCCTAAACTGAAGATAAATCGGTTTATGGATTGAAAAGAATTTTCCAAAGCATTTTTCAAACCAGTAAAAAAAAGGGCGGAAAAATTTATAAAGGTCTTAAAAATTTTTAAAGGCGTTGAAAAATTTAGAGAGACTATATTTTTAAATTGAAAAACATTCTTTTTCAAATAAATAATATAATAATTTTATAGGGAATAAATTTCATGAAATCTATTGAGAAGCGAAAGTGAAAAAAGAAAGGCTTGAATGAAATATTGAATAATATTCAAAAATAATCTTTTTATATTTGATATTGGCTTTTGACGTTTAAAATTACGTGAGACAAATTTTTATATTACAATGTAAATTTCTCAAATTCAAAAGGATTCGTGATTTGTGAAGTTTATTGGTTCCTTTTCGTACAGAATGTAAATTACATTCACTCGGCGAATCGATTTTCCATTTTGAAACCTTATCCTTTTATTCAAACCTTTATATATTCGACTCTCGTAAACAGAGAAGACGGTAGGATACCATAGGTATAATTTTCTTTCTTGCGGGATAAAGAGTTAAAGAGTTGGTTTGAGTCTTTTTTCTCTTTCAATTTTTCTTTTTCTTTTCCTTTTCCTTTCCTTCTTCTTCTTCTTCTTCTTTTTTTCTTTCTTTTACTTTTCAGCCCGTGAAACTTGCGGATGACCTTTTCCTTCTGGTCTTCGTTTAGACTTAAAATTCAACAATTGTCATAATGGCCCAACCCATTAGCCACACACACAGAAATAATGCAAAAAAAAAAATCTTTTACCAAATTTATGTAATGTACTTTGAATCCTAGGAATTCCATTTCTTTTTCCTAATCGACAAAGCTTGTAGTTTTTAGAGCGAAAGTAATACTTTTAGAGGGAGGTTTTTTTATCATTAGTCTTTATTTTCTACAGTTCACCTCGATTTTAAAAGCATTAAGGATTTTTTTTCCAACTAGTAAGAGTGGATTTTTTTTTCGGCGAAGTGTTAATTGCACTACTTTTGGTCGATAATTGAGAAATTTTGGAAGAGATTGATAACTATTGACCTATACAGGTATAGCTATCTATGTCATACTAAAATCTGACATATACTACTGAAATTGACATTTTTTTAAAATTATGTCAATTTTGTCTGATTTAAACAGGATCTCCAACTACCGAATCGAAGTTTTCAGGTTATTATGTCTGACTAAAGACTGACTTATACTACTGAAAATGAAAAATTTTACATTTTGTCTGACTTAAACGGACCCTTACTACTTAGACGAATATTTTTCAAGTAACAATGTTTGACTAAAGACTGATTTATACTACTGATATTTCATATTGACTTTTGTCTGACTAAAGACTGACGAATACTACTGATATTAAAAATTGTTTAAAATTTACTTTTTTGTTTGGTTTAAAATGACTGTTACTACTGATACGAAGATTTCAATAATTTCAAGTTACTATGTATGACTGAAGACTGACTTATACTACTGAAAATTTAAAATTTTACATTTTGTCTGACTTAAACGGACCGTTACTACTTAGACTAATATTTTTCAAGTTACAATGTTTGACTAACGACTGATTTATACTACTGATATTTTAAATTCACTTTTGTCTGACTGAAGACTGACTTATACTACTGAAACTTTAAAATTTTTAATTTTGTCTGACTTAAACGGACCCTTACTGCTTAGACGAATATTTTTCAAGTGACAATGTTTGACTAACGACTGATTTATATTACTGATATTTCAAATTTACTTTTGTCTGACTAAAGACTGACGTATACTACTGATACTTAAAATTGTTTAAAATTTACTGTTTTTTCTGGTTTGAAATGACTGTTACTACTGATACCAAGATTTCAATCATTTCAAGTTACTATGTATGACTGAAGACTGACTTATACTACTGAAAATTTACAATTTTACATTTTGTTTGAATAAAAAGCTGACTTTCACTTAAGTATATTTAAAATTTACCATTTTGTTTTACATTTTCTTTCTATTTTGAATTCCGACAAAAACTTATCGGAAATTTTCTGAAATTCCGACAAAAACTTATCGGAAACCTATATCGGAAATTTTCTGGAATTCCGATGAAATCTCTAGAGATCATTTTCAGGTTTGGATATTTAAAAAAAAACACTTTTCTTAAGTAAATGTTCGTGGTGAGTTTAGAATTTTAATTGAACGGTGTAAAAGGGTCAGTAAAATCGAACAGGTCGTTCGTGAAGGGAATCTCGTAGATTAGAGAGGCAGACGTGATCAGTCAAGTGAAAAAAGTGTGCGAGCATTTACCTTCGGTTTTGAGAGTGTGGTGTGAGTGTCGCGGTGCATTTATTTGACGCTATTCGAGATGGTTTAAAGAGGTTCGAGGAGATTCAGGTTGGAAATTCATGATATCGACTGACCAGTGTGGTTTATTGTATATATATATATATATTTTTATACACACAGGAACATAAAAAACAAGTGCTTTCCCTCGTGAAGAAAACTATATAGCTCTATATAAATAGGTATATATTAAACCCTTCTCTCCACAGATATAAATTCTTTCGCTTTCTTGAATAAATATCAGCAGAAAAAAGCCATTTTAGAAACGAAAAAGCTGTGATATTTTTTTTAAATAAAAAAACTTACTATAAAGTATAAAGTTTATATTAGAAAAACGTGCAAGTTAAATTTAATTTTTTTTCTCTTTTAATAGATTTGAGAAAAAATAATTAACAAATTAATTCAATTCTTTCAGATTAGTTCATTTAAAAAAAACATTTAATGAATTATAATTTGGACGTTAAATATATAGACAATTATAATCTCACAAAATTGTGCTATAAAGAAAATTATATTTCCTGTTTCAATTAATTTTTCTCTCTTTTTTTTTTACTTCATTTTAAATGTGCGTTTTAGACTTTAATTTATTATGTCATTTCGTAAAATATTTTTAGTATTATAAATGAAAATTGCCATTGATAAACGAGGACTTTTATTTAGCAACGGTAAAACATTTTATGTATATAGCATAAAGTTATGAGAACCATGTTTTTTTTCTTTACGAGAAGTGAATTTTTCTCTTGTTTTATTTTATATTTTTTTCTTTTCTTCTTTTGAAGAAACTCTCTTTTCACTTGAAAGCATTTAATTGTTTGAAATAAATAATAATATTTAGAAAAAAAAAATTGGAAAAAGGAAACCTGTATAAATATTATTATTGAAATCTTTATGGTTTTTACAATGATTTTTCTCTCACTGTGGAAAAAGTCGATGAGAAAAAAATGTATGAAAGTTATAATAAACTTGAAAAGTACTTAGAATGGAAACGAAATGCGAGAAAGAGAGAGAGAGAGAGAGAGAGAGAGAGAGAGAGAGAGAGAGAGAGAGAGAGAGAGAGAGAGAGAGAGAGAAGGAGAGTGGGTATTGGAGTTATGGAGGCGGATAAGAAAAAGAGGAAATATATATATATGAGAAGAAGAAAAAAAAAGTTGATTTCAAAGTCTGTGTAGTAGATTGATCAGTTTGTCAGTTCTCTTCATTTTCCGTTTCTTTTTTTATTGCTGGATTTACTTTGCAAGATTTCTCCGAAAATAGATTTAAAATTAATGTCTGTGAGTTAAATACTAATAAGTTTGAATGAGAAAAAGTTGAGAAAAAAAAACAAACAGTTACAGTTTGCAAAAACTTGAAAACTTGGTATAAAATTCAAAATTTGCTTTTAACCACACTTATTAAAAAAGGAAGCTAAATAATTTTCATTTTCATAATTTTCTATCTATACATAATATTTTTATCTACTAGTGATTATAAAAAAAATTCTTTTCTGTATTTTATTTATATTTTTCACTTTTTAAATAAATAAAACCGGATATATATTTTATGAATAAATGTATACTCTCAAATTCACTCGTGATTAAAAGTTGGCCCTTGATTACAAAAATGCAAAAATCGTTGAATTTCATTTGTTTTTTTTGTCGTTCGTTTTTTATTTTATATTCAAGAGTTTATCATTTTCTCTTTTCTTTGACTCTGTAAATATGTTGTAAACAACCTGTTTATAATTTTTTTAATAACTTAGGGGTTCTTTTGACTAATTTTTTTTTTTTTTTTTTTGAAAATAGAAACGAAATTTTCTTACTAAAAAGCAGCCGTGAAGTACAACGTAATTTCTCGGCAGTTAGAACAAAATTATACAAGCTTAAGCACAGAGGACTGTCCAGACTTAAACGAATAAGGGAACGTGAAAGATCCGCGGCTCTGACAATTTACCACCTTTATGCGCCTTGGCAATGTGATAAACTCAACCCAACCATGCTATTTTCCGTTAATTTGCATTTACGCCAGCAAGGTTTTAAACGTCGCGCACACAATTTTAATTTCAAAAAAAATTCCCTTCAATCATGAAAAATGCTTTGGATTTTTTGATTCTAAAAATTTGAAATTTGCCAAAAAAATAAGTGCGTTACACTTTTCTTGTGTATATTATATATTCATGGTAATCGTTGCTAAGCAACGAAAATTTTTAGAACAGTTGCTTAGCAACCGTTGCTAGGAAACAATTTTTTAACGGTTGTCAAGAAACTGTGACTTAGTAACAAAGTAATTCAATAATAAAGTAACTAAAAAACAAAGATACTACGTAACTTGGTAACAAAGTAACTTGGTAACAAAGTAACTTGGTAACAAAGTAACTTGGTAACAAAGTAACTTGGTAACAAAGTAACTTGGTATCAAGCTAACTTGGTATCAAAGTAAATTGGTAACAAAGTAACTTGGTATCAAAGTAAATTGGTAACAAAGTAACTTGGTAACAAAGTAACTTGGTATCAAAGTAACTTGGTATCAAAGTAACTTGGTATCAAAGTAATTTGGTAACAAAGTAATTAAATAACAAAGTAACTTAATAACAAATTAACTGTGACTATGCAACAAATTTTTAACATCTCTCGCCATAAAACAGTTTCTTAGCAATTGCTGCTAAGTAACAAATATTTAAAAATTGTATTTAAATTATATATCTAGGTATATATATCTTTTTACCTGTATTATTTACGGGAGTTCCTCCTCGCACTGGATATCCCACGGATGTACTGGCATTGGAGGCAAAACTAAAGTATGCCAAAAATTGTGATCTCGATGTGTTTTCGTTAATTCTGAAAAAAACAAATTTTTATCATAAAATTTATAGTTTAAAAATATTTTAAATATTTAAAAAAATATTGTTAATATTTAGAAATATTTTAAACATAATAATATTAATAATAATAATAATAATAATATTTGAAAATATTGTTAATATTTGAAGATATTGTTAATATTTGAAAATGTTGTAAATATTGAAAAATATTGTTAATATTGAAAAATATTGTTTTATTCGGAGAGATATGTCAAAGATATATTTAATGGAAATTGTTTTCCTTCTGCTTTCAAATATAAAAATTCATAATATTGTTAATATAGAGAAAAATACGTAATTTGATAAATGTAGGAAAGGTTTCCATTAAAATCCATTTCTCCTAGGAAAATTCAACAAGTCGACATTTGTGTTATTTGTCTTGGAAATTTAATTTTTTTTGTTTTCTCTTTATATTTTTTCTCTTGTTTTTATTTTGGTCTGAAAATCCATTAAAAGCTCAGTTATTGTATATATATATTATGTATTTCAAAATTTCTGGAAAATTTAACAACTTTTCAATTAAATAGGTAGTTTTTGAAACTTTCTCCATCATTAATTCATTACATAAAGAAACTTCTGGGATTAATTGAAATTTTCATTACATTATATTACAAAAAGTAATTACATGAAAGTTTTCACAACAATGATTGTTGAAAATCTTAAACTAAAGTGTATTTGTGTGCAAAACAAAAATATAAATTACTGTTTTTTTCTTCACATTTTTCTGCACTGAAAAAAAAATTTATTTGATTCAAATAATGAATTACTTGACTATTATCAAATAAATATTTATACATTTTATTTGAGTCAATTAAATGGTATTTGATTCAAATATAGAAATTATTGATTCAATTATAGTTTATTTGATTTAAATAAACATTATTTAGTTCAAGTAAATATTTATTTGATAATAGACAAGTAATCGGTTATTTGAATCAAATAAATATTTTTTTCAGTGTGGGATTATATATATATGAAAAAAAAGTTTTTTTCCTTCGTTCTCTTGATAAAATTGGAAGGAATTAGTTTTTAGTGGAGTAGAAAGGAAATACTAATTCAGTTATTTAGTTAGGTGAGGTTAGCACTAGACACAAACAAGACTGGCAAAGGTTACTCGAGGTACTCGCAACTCTTAATTCTATTACCTCATAATAAATCTTCTTCCATCTATCCACCTTGTTGGTTACATAAATTTAATTAATTTTCATGATGTTTAGCACAAAAAAACAAAACCCATTTTTTTCAATAAAAAAAATGAAATTAACTTGTTAATTAATATTATTAAAATATATCTACACTCAGAAAAAAGATATATTTGTCTCAGAATCTACTAATCTATTTATTTGTTTCAAATAAATTTGATTTGATTCAAAGACAAATTTCATTCGCTTCAAAAAATACTCTATTTCTATTTGCGCTAAATAAATTATTTTTTTGGAAACAAATAAATAAATTAGTAGACTCTGAGATAAATATGCTTTTATTTAATTCAAATAAATTATATTTGATTCAAATAAAATAATTCTCTGGGTGTAGATAGTTTAAAATACTATCCGATAGAATTGAAAGTTTTTTTTCAGATATCGTTTATCAATAAGAAAAGAATTAAGAATTGTCAGGAAGCAGAGACGCTTCTTGTATTTCCAAGTTATAATGAAAAAAAAAAAGAAAATAAAAAAGGAGAAAAAAATAATTTGATACTTGACAAAAAGTTTTTAATTCAATTAATGCACAACTCGCTTGCAAAATTAAGAGAAAAAAAAAGTTTTTGATACACTTGCAAAGAAAATAATTTCAAGGTTCGTTATATGCGCACGAAAGTTTCATCCAACGAAGAAGGAAGGATTTAATATCGTTTACCAGCTAATTATTTTGGTTTGACATATTAATGACTTTCAGCTTCTACCTGTTTCACTATATCCACAGAGAAAATCTTTGACATGAAAATTGGAGATTGTATAAAAAAGATTATTAAAATCTCTCCCTTCTTCAAGTTAATTGATGAAAAATTAAATTTTTAGTGAAAAATTTTTTATATAATAATTATAATAACAATGTATTAATTACTAATAATTATTATCATTATAATACTATCTAAATCTGAATTAGTTAAAAATAACTAATTGTTCGTAAAATCATTGCTGACTTTTTGCTTCAGTAATTACTAAAAAATAACTAATTATTAGTAGAAAAATAATTAACTTGTAGTAAAAATAACTAAAAAAAAAAATAGTCAAATTCGACTATTTGAATTAGTTACCAGAAATTTTAGTTATCTTCACTAAAAGTGAATTTAACTAATAATTTGTTATTTTTAAGTTTTAACTAATTGATTAGTAGAAACTAGAAACTGACTTTTTGCTAGCAAATAATCAAATAGTTAATAATAATAATAATAATTTTTTATTAAATGTTTATTGCAATTTTGTTTTAGAATTAAATTTTCAAGTTAAAATGTTTTATCTATATTTTAAAGAATTAAGTATAATTTTTATAATAATAATAATTATTATTATTACTATTATTACTATTACTATTATTGTTATTATTACTATTATTAGCAGAGAGATATGGGGAGAATTTATTGGAATAATTACAAGTCAATATAGAAATATAATATTGTGGATAAGAAATTTCCTATTCTATTCTCAATTTATTAATCTCGAATTTCGTGCGCGATTCCCTTGAGAGATAAATAGCAAATATTGAAAATCCGTTTAAATACCTTTATTAGTGCTATTATCAATAGAGATAATGGCTCACAAAACATGTTAATTTCCACTAATGAGCAAAATTATCAAACGCTATTGAACTCTATATATATAATATATAATTCGTGAAAATAGATACTGCGTTTAGTAAAATTTTTCTAGATATATGAGATTAATGTAAAATGTATTTTAAAAATCGTAGGGTTTTTAAAAATTAATTACTCTCTAAATCTGAATTAGTAAAAATTTTAACTAATTTGAATTAGTGACTCACTTTTTGCTTTCGAATTAGTTAAATTTTACTAATAAATAGTAAAAAAAATTTTTTCTACTAATTTATTAGTAAATTTTAACTAATTCAAAAGCAAAAAGTGAGTCACTAATTCAAATTAGTTAAAATTTTTACTAATTCAAATTTAGAGAGTAGCCACTTTTTGTGTTTTAATGTTACTAATTATTATATTATTTTATAACTGTGATTATAATTATTATGCATCTGACGCTGTGATAATTATAATTATCACCTCTGCAATGTTATAATTATTTTTTATTGATTAAAATTAAATTTGACTTTATTATCTTATTTATGTTAGAGTTGTGCGAAATTTAAAATTATCAGACAATTTGCCCGGTAATTATCTGTTTGATAATTGTCTTTGTTAAATTATCATAAAGAAGGAGACGGGAATTTTGAAAACAGAGCGCGAATATATATATAGTGAGATGAAGAGAAAGCGGGATGAAAATAGAAGATAGTCGGAAAACGTTATCTCAGGACGTTCAATGTCTTAATTACGTTATATGCATTGACTGGAGATGTCGGGGTAGGGCTTTGCCCTCGGAATATCAATGAGCTTCTTGAACTGCGTTGCGCTTTATCGTGACGTTCACCATTAGGAGAGAAGGAATATTAATGCTTTGAAACTGATTGCACAGGATTAGAATAAAACAAGAAGGACTGATTATCGTTATTTAAATAGAAAAAATTTTTTTTCAAGAGAAAAAAAAAGAAGACGTTTAATTGCTTTCCTTTTTTTGTGAAAAAAATTTTTTGCTAGATATATTAAATATTACGAATTAATATATAAATTGATATTGTACAATATTGATAATTATATTGTTATTTATTGTTGAAAAACTTTGCAATAAGTTTACTCTATTAAATTGTTTATTTTACCATGAAAAAAAAATTAATTGATTCAAATAATGAATTAGTTGACTATTATTAT
>JUFY01014522.1:3477-33079 GCA_001855655.1 Leptopilina clavipes
CTCATTGTCTAAATATTTTTAATAATAAAAAAAAAGAGAAATAGATTTTTTCTCATTTTCTAAATATTTTTAATAATAAAAAAAGAAGACAAATAGATTTTTTCTCATTGTCTAATATTTTTAATAATCAAAAAAAGAGAAATAGATTTTTTCTCATTTTATAATATTTTTAATAATAAAAAAAAGAGAAACAGATTTTTTCTCATTTTCTAAATATTTTTAATAATAATTAAAAAAAAGAGAAATAGATTTTTTCTCATTTTTAAATATTTTTAATAATAAAAAAAAAGACAAATAGATTTTTTCTCATTGTCTAATATTTTTAATAATAAAAAAAAGAGAAACAGATTTTTCCTCATTTTCTAAATATTTTTAATAATAAAAAAAGAGAAGATTTCTTCTTTTCTTTCCAATTTTTTAACCAGTTTTTAATCATCAGTTAAAAATGAATTTTAATAATTGTCACTATTCAATGTAAATTAAGATAATACTTTCTTTACTTTATTTTCGAATAAAAAAAAAAGATCTGTAAACGTAATTATGAACCTTTTTTTTTGGTTCGGAAAAAATTGATTGAATGGACAAAGTAGAAAGTTAAGACTATTTTTTTTTTTTTTGCTGACTGAGCCGCATTTCGTATAGTCACGTAAACCCCCCCTCCCTCACTCTTTGATTAAAATTTGGTTAAACGGTTCCTGCGCATCAGAAACTCGTTTCTATTCAACGAGAAGAGTAAATAATTTCTAAAATCATGTGGAAAGAAAAGTTGGAAACAAAAATTAAAGTCTTTTTGTTTTTTTCAAAAATTAAAAAAATTTTTTTTTATATAAAAAGAGAATTGGAAAATTTTTCCTTTCAGTTAAAATTAATTTTTTTTCAAATTGATTTTTAACATTTTGAACTTTAAATTCTATTTTCGCTTTTGGCAATAATTTTTGTCCCCCAGAAAAAAATCATAATTTTTGAATTTTTTCCCCATTCACGGAGGAGGGGTGGGGGGTGTCAACCACCCGTGGCGCGAACAAAAACAGGAAACTCCCCGTTACCACATATCGTACACTGAGAAGTGATTTATTGAGCCGATGATATGTCCAATTGAGTGTGACTCCAGAGAATAACAGATGAATGTATATTATTGATACAAAGAGATAAAACTATTATAACTCTCATCATTTTTGCTAATTTTTTTTTCAAAATATATATTTTATAACTCTCATCATTTTTGCTAATTTTTTTTTCAAAATATATATTTTTGTCAATCGCATCACCTTCAGCAGAAACTATACGAAATGTTTTGAATTCTAATTGAATTTTGAATCCCTAAAATTGAAAAACTTGAATTCATGAAACAAAATTCCGAAAAAAGTTACAATTTTCATTTTTTTTAATTTTCCTTTTTTTTTATTTACTGTTCTCGGTATTTGAAGGAAGCACACGAACGTGATCGGTATCTGTTAAAGAAACATGCAAGTATTTAAAGAAAAACCGGTTTTTGGTAATTGCACAACAAAACCGATAACTGATAATCTCAAAGTATCACTATACTTAACGTTTTCTTGAGATAGGGGAAAAGGCCCATCAGACAGCGACAGAAAAAGAGCGATTTATTTATTATTAAAAAAAAAAAGAAAATGTCACAATATTTTTTTTTACAGTCACTTTTAAGTCAGATTTACAACTGAAATTATTTTCCCTTTCCCTCCGCATCTAGTTCCGGGAAAAACAAACCGCCCTGTTGGATTCTAGACAGAGCCAGGTCAGAGCCCTGTCTTGGCCTGCTCTGGCCCAAAACTGGCTACGTCCTGGCGCGACAGAATTTATCAGAATTTTATTGACAATAATATATTTCTGATATGCGGGAATTAAATTCCATAAAGAAAATATATAAATTGAGTAGTGGAGGAATGAATATGGCTTTCTCTCAAGGTTTAATAATAAACACGTTTGAGGTGAGACAAAAATAATTTTTCCTATCAGGAAAAACGTGACTGTATTATTAATGTCTTAACTTTGTAACTGGCTAATTAAATCGAATGGAGCGATTTGCTGCGGTTTCTTTTGCATTGGGGTTTCGTCGCCGATCGCATCGCACAAGGAATTACAGCATCGCGAAGAATTTAAATTGCTTTCTCTACTTCGCACGAAACTATTAAAATATCGCGTCTCGTCGGCGTCGACTGTAATCGTCTAATGATTATCTTTCTCTATTTTCCACGTACGCACTCTGCTTTTACTGGTCAATTGATACGTCAAACTGCACCAATTATGCCGCAACTGTACCTAAACAGTTACAGAAGAAATTCTCTCTCTCTCTCTCTCTCTTTTACTTTTTCAAAATTTCAAATTTATAAACAAAATTACTATCCTGAAATTAATTAAAGCGGGGAAAAATTACACTTTTTAGGATGAAAAATTGGAGCAGGTGGAATTATTGAAATTTAATCACAATTTTTTTATTTAATGTACCGACAGGAAAGAAAATTTGTCTCATTCACTAATTGAAAGTATGCTACTTGACACAAAAGTAATTAATAATATCTAATTACTAATCCCCTCACAGTTAAATCGTATACAACAAGATTTAATTTAAAAACCATATTATCTAAATTCAATTTACAAACGGACTGACTAACTGTTTTTTTTCAACCAAAATTATTGTAATTAACAAAATTATACCTCATTTACTGTTGGATATAAGTAATTGGTTTGGAAATATTAAAAAGTTGTTTCCATATATATATCTCTGTATGTATATATAATTTAATAATATTAGATTTTGTAAAATACGCGACGGAAAAATGTGTCTGTAAAGACAGTGTGCGTCTTCCGGATGTAATGAGAACGCGAAACAATATTGTTTTTATTTACCCAGTAGTATACACTGAAAAAAAATTTATTTGATTCAAATAACCGATTACTTGTCTATTATCAAATAAATATTTATTTTTATCAAATAAATTTTATTTGTATCAAATAAATTTTATTTGAGTCAAATACAACAGAAATTATTATTTGACTTACAGATTATTTGATTTGAATAAAAATTATTTGTCGCAAATAAATATTTATTTGATAAATAGACAAGTAATTCATTATTTGAACCAAATAAATTTTTTGTTCAGTGTAGTTTTTATCATATATAGTAGCTTCGAGAATTGGTACTTCCAACCAATTGTATCACTTTGAAACGTTACTATGGTTTTCAGTAAATGATACAGTACAATACAATATTTAATTAAATTCCACATTGACAATGATTCGTAAAGTAAACATTTTAGACGTATTTAGGACAATTGAGAAGCATTTAAGAGGATGATGCTTTGGGTGAAATCTTGGCGATGATTTGATCAAGGCTATATAACGACGCTGGTGGTTTATCAGATCATGGCTATTGAATCACTCCATTAGGAGAGAGCATATCCCCATAAACCGCCCTCACTTGTCCCCCGCGTGACCCCCGCCTTGAAAATATAAGGGGTTCGCTTGATATCACTGCAACAGACTGTGACATATTAGGCCATCCCCTGAGGACATCATTCCCCATATAAGAGCCCCATAAGAGTTTATATATATATATATAGGGTGACTCTCTCCACTCTCTCGTATATAAATTTATTGTTTCGAGATTTAGTGCGCGGCCACAAACCGAGTCGTGGGAGCAACATTTTTCCTTGTGTCTACCAAGTAAACTATATATATATATAAAGCTCATATTTATTCTGAATTCACGACAACTGGAGTAAATGCCCAATAAATAGTTTATATACCCTTCAATGAATTTAAGAAGTGACCTGCAAAAACTTACTGGAGAAAAGATACTTTTTTTTAATGCTAAATTAAATTATTACAAGGACAAATTAATATGGATAAAATTGATTTTTAAAATGATGAAACAACTGATAATTATTAGGTAATAATATTTTAACTAATAACTATTAGTGAATATTTTAATAGTAATATTAATAATAATAATAATAATAATAATAATAATAATAATAATAATAATAATAATATTTTAAATAATAGTTATTACTCAATAATAATTGAACTAATAATTATTAGTCAATAATATTTTAATTAATAATTATTAGTTAGTAGTATTTGAACAAAAAGTTATTAGTTAATAATAGTTTAACTAATAATAATTAATTAATAATATTTGAACTAATAATTATTAGTTAATAATATTTCAACTAATAATTATTAGCTAATAATATTGTAACTAATAATTATTAGTTAATAATATTGTAACTAATAATTATAAGTTGATTATAGTATTATTAATTTTTTAATTTGTTGAAACAATGAACCATTATTGCAGTGGTGCAACCTATTATACAAAACTACAATCGATTAAAACTATTTAACTATTTGAAACAATTAATTGACATAAATTACAAAACAATTGTAGTTTGACTACAATTGTTCCAAATACTCCAGGTTGAAAATTGCAAAATAGTCGGAAAGAATGATTTTTCAAAAGAACTTTTAATTTATAATTTCCCCAATTTGAAACTACAATCAGTTAATTAATTTCTACTGTCCTAAACTACTTTTAGTACAAATTGTCAAAACAATTCTACAAAACAATTGTACAAAACAATTGTCTTTTAACAATCATATTAGTTGATAACTTTAATAAAAAATTGTCAATATATTTAAATTGCCAATGATTGAAACTACAATTCTCGTAAACTACAGTAGTTTTACTTAAAATTTAATCGAAAAAAATCGTTTTGTACTATTATAATTTGAAACTATTACTGTTAACAATATTTACGAGATAAAATTACGGTTTTCCGAACCCGGATTTAGTATTTAAAGAGGGAGGGAGACAAAATGAGAAAAGAAAATAGTAAAAGAAATTCTTTCGATACATAAAATTAATGAACGCGCCGCTTAATCCCCGAGGCGATATATTGTCCATTTGGTAGTGATTAGATTTGACCGGAAGTCGTAAGGAGTTTATGTACTATCGTTCACCTAAACGAGGGATTAGGTGGATTTCTGATTCGTTGGCATTAGGTGCATGTAACGGGACGCCTCTCATGTATGTATATATATATGTATATGGGGTTTTTAGTTATGCAACTTGACGAGGACGTAATTCCTTGCCTCAAGCATCGAGTGCGATAACGTCGTCGTCCTGCCACACATACGTTTAACCGCACATACATACTTTTGAACGGCACACAAATGCAAATTACGCGCGACTTGGCAAGGACGAGGTACATATTTGAAATGTGGAAAATTAAAGCTGCTACTGACCACCTCGTTTGTGACCGTACAATTGGTTTTTCGACTTCCTGCGAGCACATTACATAATTCATTACACGATCAAAATCTCTAATCACATTTTTTATATTAACAGGAAACGTGCCATTTTTCAAAAAATTAGTTTCGAATTTCTAATTCTAACAAGGAAATAAGTCCAGCAGAAAAAATATGGTTAAATCAAATAAATGTTTTATTGGTCCAATTATAAACTTAAACAACCAAAATATGTGGTTTAAACAAACATTGTTTCAAACAAGTGTAGTTTCAACAATTATTGCTTTAACCATTTTTAGCTCCAACCAGTTAGTTTCAAATATATCAACCATTTGTAGTTTTCACCAATTAAATTTTTAGCCTTATTTAATTTAACCAATTGTAGTATTAAGCAATTGTAGTTTTAGCCTGGTTGATTTTACTATTTTTAATACCAAATACATGTATTTCCAGGAAATTGTACTTTAAGTCTGGTTGATTTAACTATAAATGAGGTATCAACCATTTGTAGTTCTAACCGATTGTAGTTTCAGTCAGGTTAATTTGACGTTTTTTGTATTATTTGTAGTTTCAGCCCTAGTTGATTTAACCATTTGTAGTTTCAACTACAATCGATTGTAGTTCCAGTCGTAGTTGATTTAACCAATTGTAGTTTCAGTCCTAGTTGATTTAACCATTTGTAGTTTCAACTACAATCGATTGTAGTTCCAGTCGTAGTTGATTTAACCAATTGTAGTTTCAGTCGTAGTTGATTTAACCATTTGTAGTTTCAGTCCTAGTTGATTTAACCAATTGTAGTTTCAGCCCTAGTTGATTTAACCATTTGTAGTTTGAACTACAACCGATTGTAGTTCCAGTCCTAGTTGATTTAACCAACTGTAGTTTCAACCTTGGTTGATTTAACCAATTGTAGTTTCAGCCCTAGTTGATTTAACCAATTGTAGTTCCAGCCCTAGTTGATTTAACCATTTGTAGTTTCAACACTAGTTGATTTAACCAATTGTAGTTTCAGCCCTAGTTGATTTAACCATTTGTAGTTTCAGCACTAGTTGGTTTAACCATTTGTAGTTTCAGCACAAGTTGATTTAACCATTTTTTTGTTTCAACTACAACCAATTGCAGTCTCAACTAATTAAACTATATAAATAAATATATTTATATAATTTTTCTTATTTAAAAAAAAATTTCGTAACTTTTTTTTATCACTAAACAGTATTTTTATACATATACATACATATGATTAAAGTTAGAAATTTTCGAGTGCTATATTGGCACTTCTATCTCGCTAACTGTGTTTCGCAAACTGTTCGTCATCACCTTTTGCAAAGTGCGCCCGGTAACGTGAATCCTCACTGAGTGCAATGAAGCTATAAATTTTGTGCGCTCGAGGAGAGAAGACACGCGAACCAATTTGCTTGAGAACACATACACATATACACAATATATATATATATATATATATATGTATATATTCTATATATATATTACCAGCATGTTTGGCGTAAAGTCAAAACTCAAATATACAATAATTATTACTAGTACAAGTTTTATATATTCCGAGTTTACTCAAGTGACCGCAGGTGTTCACATTTTTTTTTTTCAAACTTTGCGTCGCTCATACCTCTGTATATGTATATATATGCTCTGTTACCAGTTAGAATTGCAAATCTCGACAATGTGCTCAAACACGCGATTTGTTTGTTTCGAGAATATACTCTCGTTTTTTGACGCGCGACTTGAAAAAATATATATTTTTTTAAATTATCACTCTTTCATCTAAAAGAATTACTTTATATTTCACGCACGAATATAGTAATAATAATTGTTATTTGTTGGTTTCAATTACTTGTATATTAATTCGTAAATTTCCAACGATGAAATTTCCAAATATGAAACCAACGATAGTTTCAAATAATGGTAGATTTAATCAATTGTAGTTTACGTGGATACCAGCGCAGAAACCTGGCCCGACCTGCCCCCGTCCAGGGCCAGGTCGAGCTGCCCAAAATATGGGTCGCCATGTTTCAACCAGGTCAGGGCCAGGTCGGTGAATTTCTGCCCTAAGTGTTGCGAAAAACCATTGTTTGAATGAAAAATTATTCTGCGGTTGCGTTCAATTATCCTTGAAACGTCAACTAGGTCCAAACATGGCCCTGATTATAATCAGGCTGAAACGGGGCTTATTCCTGGCCCTATTTCCTGGCCTCGATCAAATTTCCTAAGAAACAATATTTTCGATCGATTGTTAATTATTTTCAAACAATTGTAGTTTCGTAAATTATTTGAATAGTTGACAATGTCAAAAAATAACAAACAGTAGTAACAATAACCCAATGAAATGATATTCTACTTTTTTTTTATAAATAAAAAAATTAAATAGAGTAAAGTATATATTCCATCATGTAAAACGCACTAATAGAATTGTTCGCAAACATAGCATATATATATTAAACGAGAAATGGAATTAATGGAAACATCTCTTTTTTCCGTTTCTAGTTGTGAGCGAATATATATGATGATGGTTTTAACACACAACGTGGACATAATACCTATAATCAGTCGAACGTAATTCATATTTTTAGGAAAAGTATGTATTTTAGCATTGTTACGTGTTGGTTGCAAATATAAAATGTACCTCCTTTAAGAATAATTCCACGTAGTGTGAATTGAACATTTAGAACGACCACATGCACCAGGTATAAATTAACTCTATTGTTTCTCTTTCAATTTCTCCTATTTTTCTTCGACGAAACAAAAAAAAAAAAAAAAAAGAAAAAAACAATATTTGTTCAATTGAAATAAAATTTATCCCCCCTGGCTGTTTAATTCCAAATACTCCGTATCAAATTCCAAAAAAATCGACTAATTCTGTAAATTTTGACCAGGCCCTGTCTAGGGCCAAGTTGGGGAAAATGAAACATTACCCGCGATTTGATCCACAGAAAGATATTTTCCAGCTTGATTATTTATCAAACTTTGATCATGCCTGGATTGTGCCAGGTCAGGCCCCGGTCGGGTCATATATTGGGCCAAGTAGAAAAACCTTTGATTTATCCAATTGAAGAAAAAATTGGCAAGAAATATTCAAACCTGGGTCCACGATCTGAAAGTGAAACACGGCCCAATCAGGGCTGAAATAGGGCCGACACAGAATTGAGAGTAAAATATGAATTATTACATTTTTCGAAAAGCGTTTTCCATTGAGAAAAAATTCGTCCTTGAGATAATTATGATAAATGGTAAAAGGTGGTTTTTGTTGAGAAATTTGGAGACAGTTGTGAGTCTATAGAAATATCCTTGGCGAACAGTATATATATATAGTGACACACGAACGGCAGCAATGATTTGTCAGTCTTTTGACTTTCGATGGGAACTAGTCGTTACTCTAGAGCAAGTAAGGTGCACCTGTCTGCAAAACGATGAACGAGCTTTGCTGACTGACAAGTATGATTTAGTGCCAGTTTGTTACACCGCCACTATTTGTAACACTTGGCTATACACTAAAACTAAAGCCGTATTATTACGGCAACATATGGAGATTTCCTATATACATTACAAACAACCTCATCTCTCCGCAAATTGCTTTTGCTCACTCACTTAACCTTATCGCCTCGGGGTTAAATTACAGTATCACTTTTGTGTCAACTTGACTCTTATTAAAAGAGACAGAGAAAAAAAAATTTTTCTCATTTAAAAATATTTTTATTGTTATCAGGCCCAGGTCGGGCCCAGGTTTGACTTTGTGTTTCATTCCTGATTAGGACCAGTGCCGGGTCACTGAAAGAAACACTCTTTTAAAACTATTACAATCCAGATTACAAGCCAGCTTTGCCCAGACCGGGCCCCGATTAACCCAAGTTACTCTGGATAACCTGGCCAGACCTGGCCTAGAAGGACCCCGGTTGAATGGGGCGTTTCAAACCAGTCTGAGACCAGGTTTTACATTTCCCACACGGATTAGGTCCTGATCAGGGCCCAACAAGGCCAGGTCTTCCCCAGTACCTTTCCATATCAGGATCTACTGTAGAAATTCTGACCCGGCCCTGGCAGGGTACACAAGACGAAGCCCTATTTCAGCCAAGATCGGACCTTTCTTTCCCATAAAGCCAAAATAGTAAATATATATTATAATTTCAAGTAAAAAAAACAAAAAAAAACTTAAAATTTTTTCCACGTTAATTAATTCCTTGTTCTTTTGTTGTCGCAAAAGAGCAAAGATTCCCGTGTTAATAAATTTATAAACTCGTGAATGACCGCGCTTATAGTAGAGAAGCGTCGAGAGAGGAGACTTCTTTACGTCTCGTAAACTTTGCCCGTGACTAAATTACGATTGCACTAGAGGTGCGTGTGTGTGTGTCAGTCGATGTTTCTTTACCATAAATACGACAAATAAATAATAATCCAAAGATCGACGTGTGGGGTCGCAAATTTTGGGATAATGGCAATTAAAAAAAAATTTTTTTTTAATCCCGAGGACAAAATTTCCTTTCGTGTGCCGCGGCAGAAATTTTTATATATATTATGAACCCAAAGATATGTTTACTAATCATCTTTTCTAAAATCCATGAAATTCTATATATAATTATAAAAGATTTCCGATAGTTTTGCATAAAATACACATATTGTATTATATATGTTCGCACTATAGGGAGGGATTTTTTTTTACCGGCCTCTTTTTCAAAATCTTTATTCTATTTTTCGACTAATCAATCAAAATAAGTATATATATTCAATCTATTTCGTTAATTTAATCAATTGAAAATATACATTGATTCAATTGAATATTATATTCGATAAGTATAAATAAATTTTAGCATAAATATTCAAAAAGTGACGCATATTTTACATATTGGATTTCTTTTTTTACCTTTTTTTTATTGATTTTCTATAGAATTCCGAGAGACATTTGTGTCAAAAAACTCTCTTTTCACACTTTTAACGTTAGATCTTTAAATATATATATAACCCTCTGAATATTTGATCGCACCTTCGTTTATATGCTAATAGTATTCTAATTTATCTTCGTATAATTTCTTCTTCTTCTTCTTCTTCTTTTTAATATATTTACGCACATTTCCTTGAATTTCTTCCATTCAACTTATATTTAAAAGAATACCGCGCCACTTTTTGATATTGAAAAATATACCCAGACGCAATTTATCAATTTTAAAGACCCCCCTCCATTTTTTCCCCTATAAAAGTAATAATTTAATATTTAAATCAAAGTTCTAAAAAAATAATTTTAGTGAAAACCCAAAATTTTCACCGCATAGGGCAGGTAGGGCCCAAGTTATAGGCCGTGTGTTTAATTCCAAATTGAAACCAATAAGTACCGGATAGAATTGAAATAAAATCGTAAAAATGTTGTTCTAAATTAAAAAAATAAATAAATAAAAATAAATATAATGAATATAGAGGAATATAATACCAATAAGAGGTGTTAAAATTATACAAGAGTGAACAAAAAGAAATAGTTGCGGCTTTTAGCTCCCGAAGGAGTGCGCGTTTTCTTTTTACGAAAACAATCTCAGTCTTCTTTAAACGAGCAGCCGAAAGAAGTGAATGGTTTAAATGAGCCATATCAGTGATACATATACATATACATATATATATATATATATATATACCAGATCGTTAATAAATGTGAGCCCTTCGCAGCTACCTACAAGCACCATAACTGACCGCCACAGGGCAATTTCGTCTATATGCTAATGCACGGCTTCTGATATAGATTCCACTTTACGCCTTCGTTTTTCTTCTTTTTTCTCAGTTTACACTCAATCCTTAATATGTCGATATATCGTTCTCAATTTCTTCCCACGCTTTTTAATACATGTATTTCATTAGTCAATGATACCATAAACTATTCTCTCCTACTTCTTATAATTCTCGTGACCTTTCAAAAGAAATTAGATCTCAAATATCAAATTTTTCAAGGCATTCTCTTTGGCGTAGTTTCTAACAATTGTTAATAACCAATTATCAAAAAATTCGATACAGTTGCTACCATTTTTATTGGTATTTAATTATACGTTTATTCACCAGTAGTGACAAAAATAGTTGTAGTTTCAAAAAGTGTCACTCGTAACTAGTGGTAATTATAAACAGTTGTAGTTTCCCAAAATTGTAGCTACATTTATTTGTAGCCGCAACCAGTAGTCGTCTCAAGCAGTAATAGTTTCAATACTTTGTCATTTCAATCAGTTGTAGTTTTAACAGTTTTTACTTTTAATAGTTTGTATTCAACCAGTAGTAGTTTCAACCATACTATTAGTTTCAACATTTGGTAGTTTCAACCAGTAGTAGTTAAAATAGTTGGTATTTTCAACCAGTAGTAGTTTCAACAGTTGGTAGTTACAAACAGTATTAGTTTCAAGAGTTTGTAGTTTCAGCCATTAGTAGCATTAACATTTGGTAGTTTCCAACATTAGTAGTTTCCACCAATAGTGGTTTCAATAGTTGGCAGTATCAAACAGTTTTTGTTTCAATAGTTTGTAGTTCCAACCAATAGTAGTTTCAATAGTTGGCAGTATCAAACAGTTTGAGTTTCAAAAATTGGTAGTTTCAATAGTTGGTAGTTTCAACCAATAGTAGTTTCAATAGTTGGCAGTATGAAACAGTTTTAGTTTCAAAAGTTGGTAGTTTCAACCAATAATAGTTTCAATAGCCAGCAGAATGAAACAGTTTTAGTTTCAAAAGTTGGTAGTTTCAAAAGTTGGTAGTTTCAATAGTTGACAGTATGAAACAGTTTTTGTTTCAATAGTTTGTAGTTCCAACCAATAGTAGTTTCAATAGTTAGCAATATCAAACAGTTTGAGTTTCAAAAATTGGTAGTTTCAATAGTTGGTAGTTTCAATCAATAGTAGTTTCAATAGTTGGCAGTATGAAACAGTTTTAGTTTCAAAAGTTGGTAGTTTCAATCAATAATAGTTTCAATAGCCAGCAATATGAAACAGTTTTAGTTTCAAAAGTTGGTAGTTTCAATAGTTGGCAGTATCAAACAGTTTTTGTTTCAATAGTTTGAAGTTCCAACCAATAGTAGTTTCAATAGTTGGCAGTATCAAACAGTTTATGTTTCAAAAATTGGTAGTTTCAATAGTTGGTGGTTTCAATCAATAGTAGTTTCAATAGTTGGCAGTATGAAACAGTATTAGTTTCAAAAGTTGGTAGTTTCAATAGTTGTCAGTATCAAACAGTTTTAGCTTCATCAGTTGGTAGTTTCAATCGGAATTGTACATGCTTGCAAAATCGATTGATTTTGTCCCATAGGGTAATTTTATCAATCTGAACCCGAGTTTCCGGATTCAAATAATAAATTCGAATGAGAGAGAGAGAGAGAGAGAGAGAGAGAGAGAGAGAGAGAGAGAGAGAGAGAGAGAGAGAGAGAGAGAGAGAGAGAGAGAGACAAAGAGAGACAAAGAGCAATAGAGTACTGCGACGAGAATCAGAAACTCTCGAGCGTTAATTAACTGCGGAATTTTATGTTCCACTAAATTATTCCGCATGCAAATGCACTTTGTGGGCCTTATATATATATACACCGCGCGCAAGTAGCCAGGCACCTCGCAAAGATTTACTGCGCTCTCATTATCCTAATGAAGACGTAACGCTTGAAAAACGAGTTAGATTTTTACTGAAAAAAGTGATTGGGTTATATGAACGTTATGAAAATGGATTTCTTTTTGCTGCGCGCCCGTATCTCTTCAACTTATGCGCTCATGAAACGACATTATTTTTAGCACTTACTCTTTATTAGATCCCATAGAGTTAATCACTTATGGCGCAGCGATTTTATAATATTTATATTCGCCTTCAATTTTTATATATTTATAAAAGAGGAAGGCGAATAACTTGTTTACATTATGTCTCGAGGATGATTATAAAATATAAAGGAAAAAAAATCCAACAAAATGTATTCTAAAGTTTATGAAAATGCCGGCAAAAATTCTTTTAAACCCGCGGATAATTTTTGATAGTTTGCGGTTCGCAATTAAGAAATATTTTCCGTTTTACCATTAATTCACGCGGGTAAAAATTACCAAACTTGGGTTCTAGTCTGGTTGGAAAAGCCTCACCCATTCAGGGCCCCTGTTTGGTCCAGATCGGGTCCAGATTATAAACTGGCTGAAAAATGGCTTCGCCCCGGTCAGGGTGAAAATAAATTTCTACTCGGGTTTAATTGCGATTTGAATTTGATTCTATGAAACAGTTTTGATCGTTTTTGTATATAGTTTTGGCTCTTGTAAAAAAATGTCGGAAAAATATTTTGCGATTATTACCAAAAAAAAAAAAAATACCGTTTTCCGCATTGTATAGAAAAGGTCGAGAGGGTGTAGCTGCGTTTAACTGGCCAGGAGTTATAGCCATCAGGCGGTAATGCCCGCTTAATATTCAACGCCAGCAGCGCGACAGATTTACGAGTGTTAATGAATTGGCAGCCTTGTCTTTCCAAGAGTTCACTTCATCTCTCATTCTCTCCTACCTTCTCATCGCCAATTCACATCCATGTTTCTTCTCTTTCAATATCTGCGTAAAAATAACCTTTTCGATTTTACTCCTCTCTTTTTCTTACCATCGGCGCATATTTTTGATTTCTCTTCATTTCCTTTTAACGCCATACCCGGAAATCGTTACGTATACCATCATCAGTATTATATATATAGAGAAAGGGAAATGTGCGAGAGAAAAAAAAGGTCTAGAGTTTTACGAGAAAAAACATAGTCTGAGAGGGACCAAGGAGTATGATGATGATGATGATGATAATGATGATGATGCTGTTGATGATGATGATGATGATGAAGAAGAAGCCCTCAGTCCCTCGATAGCCGAATAAATCTCGTCAGCTCCCTGTTTTGTTGCCCGAGGCCAAAAGAAACCCATCGGTATACTTATATATATACCAAGATCCCAAAAAGGCTTTCGTAACGCGTCTCACGAAAGCATATATATAGGGAGCGTGTGTTCTTCTCTCGCTATGGATTTAATTAAAAAACATAATTTAGACCGAGAAGAATATCAGGTAGCTGCACTCTGGTGGGAACTAACAGAGGCTCCGAGAAACGGTCCTGGGATCACTCATGAATAAAATTATTAATTCTATCTTTCACAAAAGCCTCTCTCGCTCTGCGCAGCTTCATCGCGATTTAGCTTCCACTTTTATCGGCGATGCGCCAACTCAAATTGGACCTTTTTTCTTCTCTTCTCTTAATTTTGCTTTATTACTCATCGCGATATTCTTATACTTTATAGAGTATAATTTTAATTTTTACCAAGCCCTGTTAGAGCCCTGTTAGAGCCCTATTTCAGCCCTGATCGGGGTCAGATTGGATCCAGATTGGACCCAAGTTATCCCGGGTAACTTAACTAAACCTGGCCAAGAAGGGCCTCGATTGAATGAGGCGTTTCAAAACAGTCTAGCGCCAGGTTTGGCGATTCAAAATTATTCAATCTATATTTTTTTCCTCCATGATTTGCGCAATGGGAATGATTAATTCGTGTGTTTGTTTTTCAAATATGTTGTGTGTATTGGTTATTATTGTGTATAGTAATTATAGCAGAGAGCGATGTGGTTCATATATATACAATCGGGCCATGTTGAAAAAAATAAATGGAATCGCGATGGCTTGATACGCGTGACCGATCCCTGGGCATGAAAGGGAAGTTAAAAATCCATTTGTCAGCACGGCTGTCGCGAAAGGAAAGAAGAAAAGATTAAAGATGCCGACAGGAGCGGTAGCGATAAGGAAGAGCCTGCCAAGTTGCTCGTGACACGCGGGGAGTGTCCCGACTATGTACTACAATATTGCTTTTTTCAAATGTCCCGCATCTCGTCAAACTATTTTAAAACTATACATAATTGCTTCCTTGACAAAAAAAATTGACAAAATAAATACTGTAAATAATTACATATGAATTATACATATGAATTTATTCATACAAATTGTTTTAGAAACAATCGCTAGTAGGGTTCAGATCGGGGCCAAGGGATAAAGCCCCATTTCAGCCCGCGATTACAACTAGGCCAGGATTGAACCCCGTTAGGGCCAGGTCGGACTAACCCTAGTGTGTTTCATTCCGGAAAGAAACCAGTTCCGGAAATACAGTAAATTTTGCCGACAACAGAGAAATGTATAGGAGGAAAATTGGCATTTATCAGAAAACGATTAAAAAAAAGAATAGCGCGTATTTGTGTGATATATGTCGATTTATTTATCTACGTAGTTATATCGAAACAGACTGTTTACTATTGTTTTCCCTACCGTCAACCTTATCGTCTTAACTGCAATGTAGCTGTTTGCATGCATTTTCTGATAAACAAATAATTAGCATTACAAGTAACCTGCATTCTCTTATCAGTTAATCGCTCCTCCTTGCTCGAGTACCTCTCTGTTTTCGCAGAACTCAAACCGTACCTTCTACTATCAAATGTTAATTGCACATATCACGTTTAAGTACCTATATATATACCTCGCAATAATACATCGAATTTCCCAGTGTAAATGTATCCCGATTTGGCCCAAGTCTGGAAGGAAATACAGGGCCGAACCTGGCTCTATCAGGGCCTGATTGTAATCGGACTCAAAAAAAGCCCGACCTGGCCCCTATCAGGGCTCAAGCAAGGTCTGATTGTAATCGGACTCAAAAAAAGCCCGACTTGGCCCCTATCAGGGCTCAAACAAGGTTTGATTGTAATCGGACTCAAAAAAAGCCCGACCTGGCCCCTATCAGGGCTCAAGCAAGGTTTGATTGTAATCGGACTCAAAAAAAGCCCGACCTGGCCCCTATCAGGGCTCAAGCAAGGTTTGATTGTAATCGGACTTAAAAAAGGCCCCTATCAGCACAAGATGAAAATTTAAACCCCGAAATTAATATTAAAAAAAATTAATCATACTTTATTTCTTCCCTACCCGTGTAGAAATTTTGCCATGGCCCGGATCGGGCCGTCCCTATTAGGAAATGAAACGCCGCACCTGATGTGGCCCTAGTCAGGAAATCCACATTTGCTCGTCGTCCTAATCTGGCCCTAATCGGGCGCGGCATTTCATTCCCTACTATGGCCCTAGTAGGGAAATTTCTACACGGGAATAAAGAAACAAAAAGAAGAAATAATTTTTATTTCTTCTGTATAGAAGCAAAAAAAATCTTTCTTTTCCTTTCGTTCTAAATATTTTCTTTTGTTTTAGAAATCTTCAATTGTAATAATTGTATTAGTATAGGTGAAAAATATTTTGTGCCGAGGCGTTAGAAAATCGAAAACTGAAATACGTCAGCTGTGGTTAACCTCGAGTGCCAGTCAGTGGTTACTCTTTCCGTTTACCTCGTTCGCACCCTCGCATTGTCAGCTTTCGTCAGTCTGTCAGTCAGTCATCCGCCGGCTCTATCCCCTCGTTTTTCACCCACACAGCTGTCACGTTCTGTTAACATTCCAAAAATCCCTTCTTCTTCTTCTTCCAAAAAAAAAAACCTTGAATTTTGTCAAATCGTTTCCTAAAAGTGCATCTTACCTATGATAAATTCTCTTTCCTAATTTTTAAAAATGTTGGCATCTTTTTCTTGATATAGATACATTTAAAGATCTTTGGATCTTTGGTTTTGTTGACGTTTCAAGTCCCTTAACGCCTGTAACCACCCCGAAATCATTCATATGATAGTTCCTAGAATATAAAGAAAAAAAAGAGAGAGAGAGAGAGAGAGAGATGGTCAAGCTCCCTGGTTTTAATTTATGCGCAATGTTGCCCCCAGGCGTTATTAGTTCTAGTTGGTTGTATACTATGGGCGTGACGTCACGCGGCTAAAACAAAGGATTAAAAACCCGCACCCATTCCACTTTAAGTTGCCGTCTTTTAACTCTGCCGACATTTAGACTCCTCTTCGAAAAAAAGAAAGTTGCATATATAGTCAATCTTAGTCATAATTTTCGTTCGGCACTTCACTCATCTAGTAGCATCCGCGATCATCCTTTTCCATTCTTTAGCCATATTGATAATCGTTATATGTATACCAATCTTAAAATACATTCCCTTTTTACCTTCACGAATACTATTTTCTATCGTGTCTATATATATATATATATATATATATATATATATATATATATATATTATACATGATTTATCGTTTTCTTCATTCTCGTTCAGAATCCATTTCTCAACCGTATAAATATATATTCTTTTTTGCTGTAGGTTATTGCAAATCATTTAGAAAACTAATAGTTCAGTGTGTATATAATTTTATCGCAATCTCTCGTGTAGAAATTTCGGTCAGACCCCTGACCGGGGCCACAGAAGCCATTTTTCAGTCAGGTCTGTCCAGATCGGAAATTTCAGACCGAAATTTCGAAAAAAAAAATTTAACCTGGCTCCGATCGGGGCTATATATGGTCAGACTTGGGCCAGATCGAATAAGGTTTTTCATACCAGATTGGCGCCAGGTTTGGCCAAGTTACCCAAGCTACCTAATCTGGGCCAAGTATGGGGCAAATGAAACACCTTATCCGATATTAAATTATAATCTATAAATTATATAATTTAATATTGGGTCAAAGTAGTAAATAGTAAATATATATATATTTACTATTTTGACTTTATGAGAAAGAAAGGTCTGATCTTGGCTGAAATAGGGCTTCGTCTTGTGCACCCTGCCAGGGCCGGGTCAGAATTTCTACAATAGGTCCTGATATGGAAACGTACTGGGGAAGACCTGGCCTTGTTGGGCCCTGATCAGGATGACCTCTAAGCCGCCAAGTCGATGCCATTTTTCAGCCACAGTATATAACTTGGCCCCAATCGAGGCCAAACTTGGCCAGACTCTGGCCAGACTTGGGCCAGATTAGGTAAGGTGTTTCATACCAGATTTGGGCCAGGTTTGGCGATTTCCACACGGATTACCCAGGGTAACTTGGGTCCGATCTGGCCCCGATCAGGGCTGAGGGCAAAAATTACCGAAAAAGTAGTATAAACTAACACAAATATCGAATACAAAGATCATCATCGAACTACAATTTTACAAATTTGACACACGGAAACTACAAATTAGTTTTAAAACTTTCTAATGATGAATTAATTACACTGTTGAATCCTGCTCTCCAAAGTAAAAATCTAGTAAGTCGCATTTGCCATAAGGGCGAGCGTCCCTTAGCTTTGTTATTCGACATTCGCTCTTATGCATAAGAGCAAATGCGACTTATTACTAGGTTTTTACTTTGGACAGCAGAATCATTTTATCGTTATCATTGTTCCCGATGAAGAAACGTCAGATGAGGAAAGGAGAAAGGAGCAAAAAAATTCTCTCAAGTTCTCGACATTTCCGGAAGTCTAATTGAGAGATGTCGCGTTGTCTCCTGAGGGATTCGTCGCATTGTTCATTCGGATCAATACCTACCTTTGCTCCTATACCCAGTGAGTTTCAGAGGGCGTGGCTCGTTCAGCAACCGTGATACGCACTCTCTTTCTCTCTCTCTCTCTCTCTCTTTCCCGAAACTCCACCTTTTCCCACATACAAGCCGAATCTAGGGAGATTTTGCTTTCATTCCTTATCCCAAAAGGGGGATGCTCGAGTTTCAATGAGCAAGCGCCAAAAACTCGCATCATTGCATCAACTCTTCACCTAAATTCAACATCTCTTACATCCGTTACAGTATCTCCGCGCAAGTTATTCTAATTTTTTTCATAATATTTTCCAAATTCTTCAGTCTTCTTCTTTCCCAATCGAATTTTTCTTTTTCAACGCGTAAATAATTTTCATAATAATATTCATTGTAATTGTATTAATTAATTATGAAAATTGTATTTATTAATTATGAAAATTGTATATATTAATTATGAAAATTATGATTACGCGATTTCGCAAAAATTTTGCATTTTGCTGATGTCGTGAATTGAGAAACACCTTTTTTTTCTTTTGCTTCCCAATTCGATGAAACGTGTTATCCTACCCTCGATGATTCGATTCGTTAAATCCCGACCTGTTTGTTGAAAAGGGTGTCCGTGTAGGTTGTCTTTATATCCGTGTTGGTGCGACATTGGACCTTGTGGGGGCGTGTCGCCTCGATGGCGCCGGCTGCTAATGGCCGCGGGCCGCCAGACTTTAATTTCCTGCTGCTTCCGCGGACCCTTTGCCTTTTACCTTTCTGTTTCGAAGCCACTTGGCCTCTCTCTCCCTCACACTCTCTTTTCTCCATTCAAAAACCATCATTTGTTTTTTGGGCAGCCGCTGACAGCGGCACAATTGAGGACAATTTGCATGAAACGGAATTTACCCATAGGTGTATGACTCATTATCGGACTGGAAAGTAACCTTTTCGAAACACTGATGCCGCGCTCAGGTCATTGCTATGTAAGGGTTTTTAAAGTTTCGATTTGCATGAAACTGCCTTGTCGATGGGGTCAGTTGACCTGCCTTGGGTTCCATTACCTCAAGAAGCCAATCTCTCCAATCTTTCTCTCTCTTTCTCTCTCTCTAGGCTAGGAGTGCACCAATTTTGTGTCATTATGCACCCTCAGGGGAGTACTTTTGCTTTTTCGGGACCATGAGAACAAGGACTTGCCGCATTTGCTTTTTTCTTTTTAACGATTTCGACGCAATTACTGGAACCTATATTAGCGATGGGAGATGCTTTCGGTAACCTTAGAGAGTTTTTTGTTTCTTTTGTTTTATTTGGTCTTTATAATTCGTTTTGAATTATGTAAGAAATTCCACAAGCCCGGGTAATGAGATTGGGACATGATGATAATTTAAGTTTGAAGCGAACTTGATGTGTTTAAGGTTAAGAATTAAGAAAGATGTGGGAACAATTAGTTGATTGGGGATGAAAAATTAGTTTAACAGGTTGGTATTTTCATGTTGCAGGATCATCCGGGTCTTAGGGGTACACCATTGGCGATGCTGGCGGCTCAGTGTAACAAATTGAGCAGCAAGAGTCCCCCGCCGTTGGCGGACGCAGCAGTGGGAAAGGGGTTTCACCCTTGGAAAAAGAGTCCACAGAGCAGCGGGAGTTCACCGCAACACACGGGCGGAAGTGGCACCGGATGCACGACGACTGGCGTCACGCAGAGGCCAACAGCGACCAGCAGCGCTGGGAGTACGGGTGGCTATGCCCGAGCACCGGTCACGTCCTGCGCCTCAACTGCCCCGCAGTATGGCAGCGATCTCTACTTTCCCGGCACGGCGAGCGCTCAGCCCGCCAGTGATCCACATCATCATCAGAGCAGCATTCTAGGCAAGGTCGAGGGCGCGACCTTGGGTTCAGTTTATGGACGACATCCCTACGAGTCATGGCCCTTTAACACAATGCCAGGCGCCACTCACGGTGGAATCAAGGCCGGCGATGGCTGGTGGGATGTTCATGGTGCTGCCACAGGCGGCTGGCTCGACGTAAGCGGAACCGTGGGCGTCGGAGTTCACGCCGCCCAAATGGCCAACTATTCAGCCGACTATTCTAGTCTGGCCCTAGCCGGCAATCATCTCCTAACATCGGCCACCACCGCCGGACACAATCTCCTTCAGGACACCTACAAATCAATGCTACCGGGCGGACCACCTGGATTTGGACTTCATCATCATGCAGCTGCAACTGGAGGCGGCGCTGGCAGTCCCCAAGGCGGCGGCACTGGCGCTGCCAACGTGAGTCAAGCCCCATCGCCCCGCTCCCAGAGGCGGTACACAGGACGAGCGACCTGCGACTGCCCCAACTGCCAAGAAGCTGAGAGACTAGGACCCGCTGGCGTTCATCTCCGCAAGAAGAACATCCACAGTTGTCACATACCCGGCTGCGGCAAGGTCTACGGGAAGACATCTCATCTAAAGGCCCACTTACGGTGGCACACTGGTGAGCGACCGTTTGTTTGCAACTGGCTTTTCTGTGGCAAGCGGTTCACACGTTCGGATGAGTTGCAGCGACACCTGCGAACCCACACCGGCGAAAAGAGATTCGCCTGTCCGGTCTGCAACAAGCGGTTCATGCGCAGCGATCATCTCGCGAAGCACGTCAAGACCCACAGCAGCAGCAGCAGCAGCGGCAGCAAGGGCAAGGGGGGAGCGGGGAGCTCGTCGGCCGAGTCCTGCTCCGACAGCGAGGACAACGGGAGTCAGCAGAGTCCCAATTCCAGCTCGGTGCCACCGCCACAGTCACAGGGTCCTCAGGGCCTAGTGGCGGCGGGAGCGGGCCAGGACACCCAGAACAACACCAGTCTGTCGCATCAACCGACAACGCCCATGACCCCAATGCAGATGACCCCACCGCCTCTAACCCCACACCATCCCCACCACCCTCATCTCCCGCCTCTAATGCACCATCCGCATCATCACGCAACCTCCGTACCACACCATCATCCACACGCGGGGATGAGCATGCACTGAGCCCGGTGGGGCCCGGAGCCGGTGGCTGCAATAACGGTTCAACGGCACTGGGCTCCCCCTTATCCTACCCCCTAAATCTCAATCTCCTTCATCATCAAAATCACTCCCAGCAATCACTCCTCCACACTCAACAATCACATCTCCATCATCATCATCACCACCAACAACAACAGCAACACCATCAACATCATCACCATTCCCAACATCAACAATCGCGTCAAAACAATTCCTACACGGTTTCGCAGAATCCCGGCAATCCTGGCACACCAGGGACCGCGCAGACTCCCTCACCATCGTCCCCGCCGCCTGTACATAGTCTCTAGGCCGACACCTCCCCGTGCAACCCCCAGCACTTTCATGTATCAATCACCGATCGTTAACGTGTAAATACTTATACATAGTGAGCGCGAGAGAATACGAGATGATATTATATTGAGGCGATATAATATTGTACAAAGAGAAAGAGTTATTGAAACAAACAAAAAAGAAAACGCATCTTTGTGCACTAAGACACTGATGACTAATCTTCAACACCCAAATCTATAAAAAGTCTCAAACTTCATATTTTAAATAATAATAGTTGGTTCTGTCGAAATTCAGCAACTCTTTTCTCATAATTATACTGTATCCCGTGTGGAAAACAGACCTGGTTCTAAACTCTCTTGAAACGCCATAGATCAGACTGATCTGACTTTTTCATTTTCATCCAAAATGAACCCGGTTGTACCCGGTCAAAATTTTCTCCACGGGATAAATTTTTTACATTCTCTTAATAATTTGCTTCAAAATAATTTTTTCCTTAAAAATGTTTCTGCATTAAATGAATATAGTATTCTTAAATGGTTCTACAAAGTTTTCTAAATATTTCCTTTTGACGATACAAAATCGAAGAGTTTTCCAATCATTGGTGAAAATTTTTGAATACTGTTCCATCAGAAAAAATTCTACCAAATTTGGTAAAAATTTTTTGATTATCAATATAGACTTTCGTAAAGAAATTTGTCTGTTTGAAAATTTGGATCTCTTGTAGAAATTTGGATCATTCGTAACACTTTTCGATTATTTTCACAGTACAAAAAATTAATCCAGTAGAATATTTGGATCTATGGAAAAATTTGAATCATTGGGAAAACTTTTCGATTATTTTCACAGTAAAAAAAATTAATCCATTAGAATATTTGGATCTATGGTAAAATTTGAATCATTGGCAAAACTTTTCCATTATTTTCACAGAAAAAAAAAATTAATCCATTAGAATATTTGGACCTATGGTAGAAATTTGGATCATTGGCAAAACTTTTCGATTATTTTCACAGAAAAAAAAATTAATCCATTAGAAAATTTGGATCTCTTGTAGAAATTTGGATCATTCGTAAAACTTTTCCATTATTTTCCCAGTAAAAAAATTCATCGATTAGAATGTTTGGATCTATGGTAGAAATTTGGATCATTGGTAGAATTTTTCGATTATTTTCACAGTAAAAATATTCATCGATTAGAATGTTTGGATCTATGGTAGAAATTTGGATCATTGGTAGAATTTTTCAATTATTATCAAAGTGAAAAAATTTTATCAATAACAGAAAATTTGAACCTCTGATTGAAATTTGGATCATACAGTTTTTTTGTATCATAAAGCACTGATAGCGGTTATTTTTATAACAAAAATACGATTTTTTGCTCAACTAAACTGTTTTTTAATCTTTGAAAAAAATTGTTTGATCATCAAAACAATTTTAGAGCAACTTTTTCAATCAATGATACAACTTCTGGATCAATTATTTCAAAACTTCTGATCAGTTATTAATGATCTTTTAGATCAATGATTTGCTCAGTGATAAGTTATCAATGATGCAACTTTTGGATCAATGATTCTATCACAGATGATCAGTATTCAATCGCAATGATCATTTAGCACCTTTCAAGCAAATTTTTCGAAATATTAGTTTATTCTCATACCACATTTGCATCATTAGAACAAAATTTGATCCATTAGTGCAAATTTTGACCCACTGATGCAGTTTTTAGATCATTGGATTGATTATTAATCTATAATCGCAGTAATCAATAATCAGATTGTTAATTTCTTGATCAGATAATTTTTTTGATGATCAATTTGTACAACTTTCTCAAAAAAAATTTGTGAATGATTGAGCAAAACTTTAGTATCATTGTATCATCATTGATGCAATTTTTGACAATTTTTGATAAAATTTCCAATTTTCAGACTATTTGTCAAATTTCCACATCACCAGTGATCCATTTTTCTCACTGTTTCAATTTCCAATTGATCCAATAATTGATTCTCAAGCGGAAATTTTTTTTATAGAAAAGCTAATATTGAAAAATAGATCTTGGGAAATATTTTGCAAATATGGAAAATATTTCATCAAATATTTCATTTCAGAATGAAATTTTGTTTTCTGGAAAATTTTTCCCCCATGGGTCCAATATTGCAATTGTAAAAGTTTTACCTTCTAAAATTGGGAAACAGTACGACCATTTATTAATAGTGAATTTCACATGAATCAATCGCAGTTGTCTATAGAGAAAATTGAATTTGAACAAACGGATCCAACTATTTTTGCCATATAAATATATATATATACAGAAAAAGAAGTTAAAGATCAATTTATTATTTTCGTATACGAAAGCAGACGTATTTATCAAAACGAAAAAATTATAATAGAAAATCTTGCTTTGTAGATTTGGGAATTGGAGATCAGGTTGTACCATACACCGACTAAGTTCTCCGGGAAGTCCCCCACGCGAATCACCGGAAATACGATCGTCGGTCAGGTTACAAACGTCGGCGGCGATTTCAATTTATATATCCATAAATATATATAGATATATATAAAAATATATTTACAGTTTAATTTTTTTTTCCTTTTTTTAATAAATGAGATTCATCTGGAAATATTTTGAAGAGAAAAAAATGCTCGACGTTTGCAACTTGGACTCGTACGGACCCATATCACCCTTTCAAGTCTAGTATCTTACTATTAATTAATTAATTATTATTATTATTAATTATTATTATTAATTATTACTAGAGTATTATTATTATTATGAAAATTATAAATTCATTTTAAGAGAGATACAGAGGAAAAATAAATGATGCTTTTGTCAGTAAAACCAAATCACGGCACTAGATTTCATTTGATCATAACCCTTTCCCAAATCGTTGAAGAAGAAAAAAAAATGAATGAAAAGAAAAAAAAAAGGAAGAAATCCGGTCGTCTCGCGTTATCGCTCGTCGACGGATAACAACAAGCACTTGTCAGATAATTTTTTTTTGGGCTACAAACGAAGTCTCCTCGCTTGACCCTTGCTCTTGTCTACTGCTGTTTTCTTCATTGATGATGATGATGATGCGACGCTTCTGGACTCGCAGCTCCCGTCGCAGAAAGGACATCATCAATAATGGATGTGGGGGACCTTTGCAATATTTAACCACAAACATTTCCGAGATCCTTTGCCAAAAACGTAAGTCTCCTCTGAACTTCCACTTCATGGGATTCAATTTTGTTTTTTTATTATTATATAAATAATAAAGGAAAGAAAAAACCCCGTCCCTTCTATTTATTTTGTATGATGTAATAAATGTACCAAACAAAAATTAATGTAATGTTTTCCATTCTAACGATGAGCGATTCTCGCACCTTAATTAATAATTTACCGTTTGCATTTTTTAACATTAAAGAAAATTTCATTTTTTAGAAACAAGAATTTTGGAGAATTAATAAATAAATGCCAATTGTTAGTAATAATTGATAATGGAAATTGGTAATGAAGTTTAATTGCTAACAGAGATTGGTGACAATAATTGAAATTAATTAAAAAGATTAATTAATAAAGGTAGAAATTAAAAAAAAATTATTATATTATTGTGAAAATAAAATTAATTCAAATTTTATAATTAATGTTATTGAATGATAATTAATAGTATTGAATAATACTATTAATATTGAATAATACAATAAAAAAATATTGAATAATAATTCAATATTATTAATTATCATTCTAATTATCAATTATCAATTATAATTATAATAATTATCAATTATCAATTATTGAATGATAATTAATAGTATTGAATTATTATTCAATATTATTAATTATCATTCAGTACTATTAATTATAAAATTTGAATTAAGCAATAGTATTGAATGATAATTAATAATAATTGAAAGTAGAGGCAAATTGTTACAACAAATTGACTGAAGCGGTAAATTATTAATTACTGAGTGAAAATAAATATCAAACTTTCCAAAAACGTATAACGTCCAAATTCTAAAAAAAAAATTTCATCAACTTCACTGACAATCATTTTCAGTTTCTAGAATTTCCAGGTTTGTTCATTGATTGTCGTTAAAGTTAATGAATCACTTTAATATTGTCAATTAAACTTTCTTTTTTTCAATTTTTCTTGGGAAAAATTTCCCCCAAAAATTATGAATTTGAAAAATATTTATTTATAGCTAAAAATACATTAATTTATATAAAATATTAATTTTTATTTACATTTCTGAAAATGTAGCGAATTTTTTAATTTGGTGAAAATATCAATTTTTAGTTTATAAATAAGAAAAATTGATAGAAAAGAAATTTAAATATATTTTTAAAAAATGAGAGATTATTAAAGATTTAGTGTTTGGATGCAATTTGAAACTTAAAAGTGAAGCAAAAGCAAAACGAAAGAGTTAATGAAGAAAAGAAAGAGAGGAAAGTTTGAGATTTATCATTGTCACATTTTGATGATTTTGCGAAAAGAAATGAAGACGAATCACACGTTGATGGGCTGAGTAAAGAAAAAAAAATGTGTAATTCATACAGTTCTTTCACAAAGAACGTAAGCGTCTAATGCAACGAATTCGCGAGGTAATAAAAAAAAGAGAAGAGAAAAAAAAAGAAATTGAAAGAAGGGGACGGGGTTCCTGCGTTGGTAATATCGCACGGGCCGTTAGGTCCCGGATCCTTCGAGCCATGAAATATCCCGTCATAACATCAGACCCCTTCCATTCTCCATGGTGCTTCGTCTCTCCCTCTTTGAATCAGGCTCCCTAGCTGCAGCGCTGATGTCGGATGCACAACCAGTCTCACGCTGAGATGTCATTGAGAAAAGGTTTGTATTTCTAAATGACCCGCAACGAATCCTCCAAAAAATTTTCTAAGCCTTCTCTCGATAAACTAAATCGCGTACACACTAAGAAAAAAAATCCGTTTTTCCCCTTTTTCTTCCTTTTGTTTTAAATTCTCGATTTTATTTCTCTTCATTTTTTCCAATTCAATTTCTAAAAAAATTTTTAACATACAATTTGGAATTTCTAATATTGAAAACCGACCTTGCAAGAAATAAAAAATTTCCTGTTTTTTTTCAATTTTGGAAAGGGATTTAATTCAAAAAAATTTTTAACAATCAATTTGGAAATCAAGAAATTTAATTAAAAATTGAACTCAGGAATAAAATTCTTTTTTCTTCTTGTCAATTTAGAAAAGGATTTGATTCTCAAAAAATTTAATTGAAAATTAACCTTTGCAAGAAATAATAAATTTCCTGTTTTTTTTTTTTTTTTTTTTTGTCAATTTTGGAAAGGGATTTAATTCAAAAAAATGTTTAATAAACAATTTGGAATTCAAAAAATGTAATTAAAAATTGAACTCAGGAATAAAATTCTTTTTTCTTTTTGTCAATTTAGAAAAGGATTTGATTCTCAAAAAATTTAATTGAAAATTAACCTTTGCAAGAAATAATGAATTTCCTGTTTTTTTTTTTTTTTTTGTCAATTTTGGAAAGGGATTTAATTCAAAAAAATGTTTAACAAACAATTTGGAATTCAAAAAATTTAATTAAAAATTATACTCAGGAATAAAATTCTTTCTGTCAATTTAGAAAAGGATCTGATTCTCAAAATATTTAATTGAAAATTAACCTTTGCAAGAAATTAAAATTTTCCTGTTTTTTTGTTTTTTTTGTTGTTGTCAATTTGGAAAAGGATTTGATTGAAAAAAGTAGCCGCAAAGGTTTCATTCTTTATGTTTCATTCGTGGGTCGCAAGATAATCAGGCTTTTAGAATTATTAGCGAGCATGACTTGACTCATTTTTGTAAAATAATAAAGTCTCTGCCGTTTTGTCTCCAAAGTAATTAGGATCTCGATTCAATTAACGTCATTAAGATATCATCAAGATCATTAGTCTACTATTACTAATGACATTTGCCCTTGAAATTTTTAAACGCACAATTTCTCAAGCATTTCCTCTAAATACTTTTCATTCTCTGCAGAAAATAATAATGGTAAAAAAAACGCTTTTGTTTCCCGTTTCTTAGATTTCAACTAATTTGTGTCATTAAATTATAATTTAATAACAATCAAGTATATGTAACTATCAAAAAAAAATAAAATACTCTCTGAATCCGAATTTTAGTAAAAAAAAAGTCGTCAACTAAATTAAATTATCATGAGAATTTTTACTATTTTTTACTAAAATTTTTAGTAATTTTTTTTTACTATTTTTACTATTTAATTTAGTAGTTTTAATTTTTTTTTGCTAATGTTTTAGTAGTAGCTTATACTACTAAAAATTAGTAGAAATTGTTACTATTATTTTCTACTAAATTTAAATTAAACGACGATTTTTCACTAATTCTCTAAAATTGTGTCAATTAAAAATAATTGATTTCAAAATAGGAAATAAGTCAAAATTTTTACTAATTAATTTAGTAGTTTCAGTTTTTTTCCAATGAAGTTTTAGTAAAAAATTATACTACTAAAATTAGTAGAAACTGTTACGATTATTTGTTTGCTACAAAATTTAAATTAATTGACGATTTTTCACTAATTCTCCAAAATTTCTCTGCAATTGTCAATTAAAAATAATTGATTTAAATAGAAAAAATAAGTCATGAATTTAAATACTACTCTCTAAATTTGAATTAGTAAAAATTTTAACTAATTTGAATTAGTGACTCAATTTTTGCTTTTGAATTAGTTAAAATTTACTAATAAATTAGTAGAAAAATTTTTTTTTACTATTTATTAGTAAAATTTAACTAATTCGAAAGCAAAAAGTGAGTCACTAATTCAAATTAGTTAAAATTTTTACTAATTCAAATTTAGAGAGTAATATTTAGTTGAAATAATAATTGTCTTGAGTAAAAATTCGAGTTAATTTAAATTCGAAAAATTAAAATTCGACTTAAAACTATTTCTATCTGATAAAATTCGATAAAATGAATATTCTAATTAATAATTTTTATGGGATATTCATTTGCCCCGATAATTCAAAAAAGGAGTCAATTTCTAAAATGTTCTAACATCATTCAGTGTGATGATTTCGCTAAATATGTGAATAATTATCATATTATTTCGGAACTATTAATTTATATGAAATTAAGAATTTAATATTACCGCAATTATGTGTTGTTACATAATTATATGGACCAAGATGCTTTAATATATGTATACGGGACAATGTGTTGACGATCGTTAAAAAAAGCAATCAACTGTGACTGCGGGTACTTTTTCCCTCTCATTTTCGTGTAGTTATTCCGTTAATGATGACGCCACTCTTTATTGCCTTCATTCACGTTCGTGATAATTACTCTCTCTCATCTTGTGTCCCGCACCCACTCTTCTCGCATTTCTGTCATTGAACTACAACCGTTATTAATCATTTCAGAGCGCGTATTGTTCTCTGGATGAGTTAAAGTTTCTCGCGCAACGTTGCCTCTAATTGGTCGAGCATTTATATCTGAAGGGAATATTATGTGTAATATTATTTTGGACCACGTGCTCCTTCATATTAAGTAAAAGTTATAACTGTTACACTATTGGTGCAGTGATGAAGCAACTTTATTTAAAAGACACTGTTAATGCACTCAATTAATGTCATATTCTTCTTTCGTAATTCACAATTTGGCTTCTTTTACTCAAAATAATTGTTCATTACTTTCGAGAAATTTTTATGAT